>JANSTT010009623.1:0-25408 GCA_026745375.1 Platyura marginata | reverse complement strand
TTTAATTTGAATGTATAGACAACGTGTGACGTCAGCGAGTAAATTTTACTCGTTTGAGTAAGGTTTGGGCAGGCCTGTTTTAAATGGTGTTAGGCGCAATTTCATTACAATAAGTCAATCGTTCTAAATATAATAGGTACAACCCGAAACCCTTAAGTTGTTTTTTGACTTAGTGAATTCTGCCTTTAAACCAACCATATATTCTTGTATGTTTTTAATTTATAGGTAGCATGTATAAAATTTCCATAAATAAAAATTTCACTCCTACCTAAGTATGTACATATATTAAAAATTTGACTGCGTTTAAAAAAACGTTTTCCATATGGCACAACACCCTCAATTGTGGTTACTAGAAATTGTGCGAGTAGCAAAATGATCGTATTCTATAGCTAAGGTCTTTGCAGTGGGGATAAATAATAAAAAAAAATTATTACTGATTCAGTCTTATAAGTTTTCAATTTTCCATTCTTCCTTTACACACAACTAATTTGGTTTACCGTTTACCTATAAAAATAGTTTTATTTCGCAATTCATCGCATATAATTCCATTTAAATACCGTCAACATTTCCCCACAATTGCCACATTATTACATTGAAGAATTCATTCCCCCTCCATATTTATATCCTGTCAACCTCAACTCAATAAATTTGAATGAGTTTGTATATACATTTTGGTTTAGGTTCATATGCTTAAATGATTAAATTGGAGATGAAAATATATCTTTCAGCAAATTAAAATTTATACCGCACGGTCACAGTGTAATGTTGGCACAGTAACTTTACCCACAATGTTTGTTTATGAATGAGGATTGCTCATATTATGTATGTATGTAGGTAGGTTATGTTATAAAAGTATGGATATTTATGAAAATTCAAAATTCCCCGCTGTTGCTCACAAATTACTATGTAATATATATTTAAAACAGTGGTAACCAACGTATGCGGTAAAAACGCCATATTTTGAAACAAACAAAAAACTTTCGAAAAAGATAAATAGATGATAAAAATGAAAAGAACTAAAGAACTAAAATACAGAAAACTGTCAATTCATTTGAATCTTTGGAGTAGTCTAATTATATAATGTTCCCAATTAGTGTTTTGTGGTCTAAAACAAAATTAAAAAATGTTTATGTTTTAATTTAAAAAAGTATTCTTAATGTAATTTTTAACGCTTTTTATCGCTATCAAATTAAGCTAATTGAAAATATTTTCGATTTTTTAAAGTTAAAGTACGAAATATTTTGTTCATTATATTTTTATTTTATTGCTGTTCCGTACACTCAATGTGGAGAACGATTGCCATTTTTGTACATCTTCAATAGTACATCAAATCTTATTTGTTGTGATATGAACTGTACATAATTAAATCAAAAAAGTTTTTTAATAAAATTGCGTTTGGCAAAAATGAAAAATTATGCGTTTTGTCAAGTTTCCTTTTGCACACCTGTTACATATAACTCACAAACTCGGTTTTAGTTACCCTCATTCTGTCTTTACGTTTCTATGCAAAACTTTTCCATAATACACTTTAATACAGATTCATATAACCATATAAGTACGAACGTTAAAGTTTCGGAATAATTATACTTTGTGGTAAATTTCAAAGCTTCTTTTCCCTCTTCCGTCCCGCATGAACTTTTCTGTGTATATGCGTGAATATTTGCAGTTTAATTAAAAAGAAATTTATATATATTTCTGGTGTAGAGTACACTGGTGGAGTAGTGCTTTTTGTGGTAAATAACTGTATTACGTTTACAAGTAGCAATATGTCAAGTGGTTTGAAAAAGCATAGAATGCTTAGAGCATTAAGAGAATAAATGGCCAAAATCCATCAAGCGAAAAATTCAAAAATCCTCAACAATTTCATATTACAAGCATCAACGGAGTTACAGAGTATATTATGAACAATGGCACTACATACATAGTACATCAAACTTTGTGCAGACTAATTTAAATTAAGCCAATATTGTACACAGAGAAAGAGAGAGAAAGACTGCGAGAAAGAGAGAAAGCATAGCCCCCCCTATATAAGGACATTTTAATTAAGTTTTTCATCATACATATATATGTATGTACGAGTATACTGTAATTTGTACAGCTTCTATATTCTATAATGTACAAATATGGGTGATGGTGATATATTTGTATACGCGAGTATGTGTGCCTAATCCATACAAATATAAAGAAGCTTTGAGTCATTGTTAAATATCATTTAAAACAAATACGGGTAATATAATTATTTCATTTTAAACATTTCAAATCATTACAGAAAACGTGATTTCATTCTATATCAATTCAATTTATACGTAACGTAACATACATAAAGGATTTTCCACCTAATGCTAATAATTCTATAATAAATATCTAGAAAATATATATACTCGTATGTATATTGTATGACTTTATGTAGTCTACTCTACAGTATGTTATGTATGTTTATAGAATATAGAATAAATGATCTTTTAGAGGTTTGTTCTGTGTAAACAATACATATGTATGTATATTTTAATGGAGTGTGTTTAGCTAAGATAAATAGATTAAATTGGAAATAATTACATTTAAATCAGCAATCGAATATTAAATACATCTTTAAGCAGCTAAAAACTGTACTTACATATATACCCCGTCTATATTACTAGGGTAATGTACCGACGGTAATTTACTCTTGTAATAGAAACGATCAAAAGTACATTACCGCTGTCAAAAAAGGTCTGATCAAACATTACCGTCGGTAAACCAAAAAAATAAGGGAAACTAACTATGACATAAATTGACAGAAGGGAATAAATTATGAATAATTCTGAATAAAATGGAATATTTTACAGAAGATGAAACAATTTTGCTTCTAAATAAAATATTTTCCATATAATTGATGATAAAACTTTTATATTTTCCATTTTTACTAATTAAAAAGAAAGAAAATAAAAAATTTCTCAAAATTATTGATACAATTTTGACATTTACCCGTGTACAATATTTCGTGTAAACGCGCTACAGTAAGTTACCCATATATAAAGGTAGATTACCGCCGGTAATAGGACTGTAATGGAGATGGGATAATAATGAATAAGATTTCTTCGAACATTTCTCGGAAAAAGCTTTATAATTTATCAGTGCTTTTCGACTAGCTACTTAATGTATATTCATGCCATATATAGTATTTACGCCAAAATTTTTGGTTTAATTAATTTTTTTAATAATAAATATAAATAATCTTTCGTCCCATACAAAATATTGAATATTCTTTCTCATGCATCTATTTTCGTTCTGCTTTTTAACAGAACCATATCGTAAGTATAAATATTAGAAAAAATGTACTGATCGTTTAGCCTTAGAGCCGATGTCCGATTACATTTTATGTTATACGATTTCTTTATTCTCTTGTAAATTGCCACAAATAAAATCATTTTCTCATAATTATAATCTAATTAAAACGATGGCAGCGGCATGTGATTGCATAATTAATACACGATTTAATAAAAAACACTGTGTTAAGTAGAAATATTTAGAAATTATAATAAGAAAACCAACACCAGATTACCAGATTTAATATGCAAAAATTGAGTTGATTTCTCAACTGATTATTCTCACTTTCAGTTCATCTTTCGGCAAAATTGTCTCTAATTATTTTTTAAGAACAACTAGAAATAATCTACGATTAATTCTTAAAAATTGACAATGCTGCCACTACACAATAAATGTTTTGACAGATTCAACACAAAAACAAGGATCTGTATAGTTAAATAACTTTTACTCGGTGTCTAAGAGCTTTCACCTTTCGGTTCACTTTTTGTTCTACTTTGTGACAGAACCATATAATAAAGAGAATTATTTGCAATGTGGTAAATATTTTGTTAATCAACATTATAAATATAAATTCTATTTTAATGTTAAACTTTTGAACAAAAGAGAGAAATAGAGTAATAGTTCTGCTATTTTCGTTATTTTTATACTACGAGTATAATGATATCAGTTTTGATGATCGAAAATAGCTATAGCTAAAACATGAAGTTTGTTTTTAATATAGATAAATCTTTTTTATCTTGTTTTTTATCTGATGTGATATTTTTAAGGCAAATTCGGAAAGTGTATCATTTTTATTATAATTATATCGCTTCAGAATGCCACACCAAGAAAAAAAGTATCTTTTTATTTATGATAATTTCATTTTATCTCAAGAAAACCTTAAAAAGTTTGAATGCAGAAGAATAAAAATGAAAACATATAATAGTTTAATAGAGATTTATATATACATACATACTTACATATGTATATAATATATGTAAAATAAAAGACACTGCATATAATAATAGCGAAATCTTTGGCAATTTAAAATCGAATGAAAAACAAAACTATAACTCATTTCCAGTAAAATAACAACTCAAAAACACTATCACCATCCGTGGAACGGAAGATACAGATAATCTAAATCCAAATGTCTTGTCGTCTACCTACTAGCAAACATTTTATTATTATACGGTTTCCAGTATCTCTTTTGCTGGCATCTTTATATACAATTGTATAGGACTCTACACGGTAAACCATGGTGGTATACAGTTTTATTGTTTCTTAAGACAAGGCCCTATAAAATGTGAAACTTTATATAAAATATATAAATTACATATACGCAGATTTATACAAGAATTCATGGCATTTTAATATCTTTAAAGGTGAAATGGCGGTATTATTTAAATTGTGTATATTATATGAAGAATACGGTAGGTTGGTATATGGATAATATATACAGAGTTATTGCATCTGCAGCAGAAAATGCATTTAAAAAAATATAAAATGCAATAAAAAGGCGTAATGTGAGTCATAACAAACGTTTCATCATTTATTATATTGTTGTTTGTTATTAAATTATGTTATAGCATCTTCGTATTTTATCAAACAATTTGTGTTGTAGGTGTTGCTTACAAACAGAAAAAAAAGGTTTCGATTCACTGCTTGTGGGAGTAATTTGATAATAAGTGTCCGATCACTTGTTTAACGTATGCGTGCGCATATAAATTAAATCATAAATTGTTTAACTTCTATATCCAGACTGAATTTTAAATGCAATAAAGATAATTTGTGACCTGTGTTGAATTATAAATTTCTTAGAACATATGTATAAATGTAGATTTTGTGGTTCTTCAAAATGTCTGATTCGGTTCGAATATGACTAAATGTTTAAACAAGAAGAAATGTTGTACTAGAGATTTTAGACAGTGTCAAACTAAGGGCTCCAAATGTAAGATGTAGATATAAAGTATTTTTTAACACTTACATACATAGTATCACCTCTGTCATTTTCTGTTTATCTTAAGAATTTTCTTATTATGAATGTTCTAAATATTTTTCTGAATAAGAAGATTGATTATATCTCCCGCAATCTCTCACTATACATATATTTGAGAGCACATCAATTATTCATAACTTCATTAAAACTATTAAAAACAAAACTGAATTTAGGCTCATTAAATACCTTCCTACCAATCATCTTCACTAAATTAATTAAGCATTAAATTCTAAGATTGAAATATTTGTTTTAAATATGTCTCAAAAGAAATTTAAATAAAATCATTTATTATTTTGGTATCATCGCAATGAGTTGAAAATAATCATCATGAAATCCTTTGATTGACATGTTAATGGTTGGATACAAAAACTATTTGGGTTGGAGGTTCAATAAAAAGAGACGTTCTAAAGAATAAAATGGAAGAATGAATACTTAGAGTGGTTAAATAATGGAATGATTAATAGACGTGTAAAGGAAAAATATAAAGACCTTTCAGTTCACCCCAAAAATTCTTAAATCAAATTGAATCGTGATAAAAAAAAAATATTTTTTATCATGGTGGAAGTTGATTTTTTTTAAGACTTCAAGACTATAAAAATGTTGTATTATGGAGGTATTTTAGTTTCATGATTTTGTGATTAATTATTTTGTAATAACAAATCATCAAAATTTATTGATTTGATCTCCAATATTAATAGCGAATTATTAGCGCCGTATCACTCAATCGAACATAATTAACTTTATACAATTTTTCGTTCCTTAAAAGCTATAAAAATCTTTGATAACAAAGAATTTTCAGTATCAACGAATATAATATCTCAACTAATACTCAAATATTAATCTCAAACCAACCGAGTCATGACATAACTAATACGTCATGATGAGTGAAATATCGCCTTTTATATGATTTTTGTTTATTTTTCTTTTTAGCGAAAAAGATTTACTGTCTGATGGAAGTGACAAAAATGTGAAATCACATTTTCATTTTTCCGTATTTTTCTTTGTGACGTGATCTTATGCTGTTATTTTCTTTTTTCGTATATGTATATATATATATACATTTACACACGCCATGACTCTTTATGTTTAGCCCATAACATGAGTTTGTGCTTGCACAAGAAATGAGTGGCATTTTATGCGGAGTGTCTTCAGAATGACTTATGACTTTTATACGCTATAATGAAAAAGTACCCTGTCACCGTGAAGGAATTTTCTTTTTTTTCTTCCTCCAGTTCTTTCTGTTCTTTTTTTTATATATGAAAATGGATTTGGATATTTCATTAGTTTTATCTTTGTTTTGAGGATTTATGGATAAAGCTTTTCGATAATACGATGTGAAATCTTTTAATGAATCCGAAAGTTTGTAGAAATTGAAAAGTTTAATTTTTTTGGGGTGAGAAAAATCAATTATATTTCTAATTAGGAAGAAAAAGGAAGAAAAAAAACCGTCTTGTTTATTAAGTGCTAATGTTTGAGCAAATAACATAAAATTATTTAGCTTTCCTGATTTATCTGCAATAAAGTTACTAAGAGAAAAAATATTACAGAAAAATTAGACATAAAATTTTTGTACAATAGATAGGTATTATCAGGGTTAAAGCGTAATTTTTTGAATATTGAGTTTGAGACGTTATTGAGATATAAGTACATAATTATAAATTGAATGAATGGACTGACTCATTCTCTTACATGTTAACGGAATTCGTTACTGCTATGTATGCATTTTTTAATTTTTATTTTCTATGATAATTATTGGCCAGTCGGTTAGATATAAAATTCAATTTTTAATTTGCATGAGTATTTTGAGGCTTATATTTTAATTTTGTCGTTCTATAGAGAACTCATTAGTTTTAAAAATTAAAAGTATTTTTCAGATTTAAAACCAAATAAAAATGTGGGTTTATTGTAATAGTAAATTTATAAACCCCCACTTCAAGCATCAATGCAATACATAATGTTTATCTCCAAAAATAACTTACCAAACATTCCCGAAATGGTAAATCTTAAACTCTTTCTTCTAAAAAGTATTAAAGAAATTTATGATGCTCCATTTTCGAAAGCTTCTTAGATATTTTCATATTTTAATTTCACACCACAACCACCAGGCATATATTTAGCCCCATTCATATCATACCTACACTCGTTCATGTTCATATGTATTATATAAACAACACGAGCAAGAATGGGGTTGGGGGGAAAATGTTATGTGTATGTTCATAATGAAAAGTAATTATCAAAATCACCTCCGAAGTTGTTGAAATAATTAGGAAGTTATTTAAATAGGAGCAATAAAAATTAGCATATATTCATTAACGGCTTAACATTCCCCATTTAAATCTGTCGTATATATACAAACTAGAAAACGGGGTGGATATATAGATGGAAACAATATACACTATGTTCACAATTGCCTTCATTAGAAACAATGATACCCCCACCTCTATCTATCTGTCGTAAAGACGTTTCCATGCAATGGTTTTGCTTAGAACAGACAAAGTTTCAATCTGAAGATATAAATGGTCTTAGATAGTTCTCTATCTACAAGACATTATCATATGGATTGCCTTTAATGTGTCAAAATGTAATATGAAACGGTACGATTTTATTATGCAATTGACGTATAATCTGATTTGCACGAAGTGTTACCAGTTTATATTAAATGGTATTATATTATATAGGAAATGGCTTATAGTCAAACATTTTAGGAATTTTTATTTGTGAATTTGTCAAAACAGATTATCCTTTGAAGTTTCCTTAATACATACAATATATAGATATACTTACATAAGTATGTATGTATTTATAGTAGTATTGGGTTGGACACGAGATATTTCTCTATATCTATTGATTTTGGAAGCTGTTATATTGTAAAACTGTATACAGAAAGAATGTTGAACTACTAATATCAGATAAGTGATTTTGGAAATAACAAATTTAATATTTACATTTAAAAAAAAATGGTAAAATTAATTACAGAATATTCTTTAAAATAAAATAAAAAATTTAAAAAAATAGTTCAATGAAATCTACTAGAAAAAACCCAATTATTTCCTTTATTGAAGACAGAGAGGACAGACCTTAGATTATTATGGCAAAAAAAATATTAAAAGATCAAATAACCAAGAAAATTTGCTATTGGAGATGGTCATTGTGGTTTCTTCTTCTACTTGAGCAAATTAATAAGAAATACGAACTTTTTATGAACGGAAACCGAAATAAATATGATAAAATTTAAAGCAAATATCGAACAGGAATTTTTTTTTATTAGTTATGAGTACATCCAACACAATTATGTACTGCTGCATTTTATCTCTGCATCCAGAAAATAATAACATCCAATCTAAATTTTGCAATAAACTTCCATCCATCCCATTTTTCTGATGAAAATACCATTCAAATAATTAGACTAATATTCAAAGCGACGAATGGTGGGATTGCTTAATTTATATGCAAATCTAAACAAACGCGAGCTTGTGTTCATTTTGCAATTCCGGAAAAGTGAGATAAATACAAAAGCACTTCTGTTGCTCTGTTGTGAAAAAGCATCGTTTTAGAAAAAAAAATGTAATGCGCCAATTGAAAGCGAATTTTTGTTTGTATTTTACTTAATCGAGTCTGTTGGGAAATGTTTCTTAATATTGTACTTCGGATTTTTTTTTTTTTTTAATTTGAATTGAAGCAGCAAAGTGCATTTCTGTTATAAAGTGGATATACCTACATATGGTATGTTTATTCTTTGCAATTTTTTATAAAAATCCTTTTCAGTTAATGACTTTTAGAGACAGTTAGAAAGTTTTCAAATGATGCTGATACAATGAAGAGAGAATTTATAAGAAGTGCTTGCGTTTTTCTAGTCTGATCAACAGACTGGAATTAATATATAATATGTTTGAAAGTAATCAACCGTACAAGAGAGTTTCATATTTTTCGTTGTTATCTTGTAGTAACTATGGTAATGAAGTTGAAGTCAATTTTCTTTCTTATCAATTGGATTTAACGACCATCTGCGTTCAAGCACCACCTGTCTGTAAGATCGAAAATCTGACCGAAAGTACAACGTCTAAAAACTGATTTCAATAGGTAAAGTCTAAAATATGTAGAATAAAAAAAAATTAATTTTTGAAAATATTTACGACTCACCTACATCTTAGATATAAGTACAATGTACAGTCTCTCTAAAAAATAATTAAATTTGGGGCTTTTCTATGACCCCACCTGGTACAAAATTATTAAAGTTAGTACAGTTAGTAAACCGCGTTGTCGGTTAATGCTGCGTAAAATTATTATTACTCCCACTCAAAAACAGTAACGTTTAATTAATCTTTTTCATTACACCATAAAGTACTTTTTCATCATTCCATAAAACATTATAAATAAAGCCTACACATGAATGAGCGCACCACAGCAACAAGTAAACGCAATTAATATAAATCGTTTAATTTCAGAGCTCATATAATTCAAAAAAAAAAAAACGAAAAAAAAAAAATAGAAAACCCTCAACAATCAATTTTATGAAAATATAAAATAAAAAAAAAAATCGACGGGTTTCCCCCTTTTTTTGTCTTCTCTTTGTTGTACAATGAGGATCTCTGATCGGAAACCAAGGAGCGATTATAATTGTACAACATTTTTATAAGTCAACCATTTTACATTGGCGGAAAACTGTAAAGGAAAATCATCGAACGAAATTGGAGGGTGTATTGGATGTTCTTCAATTTCAATTGAAAAAGTATTGATTAAAAGTTGATGGTGTTCCGGTTTTCTCTATTTTTGACCAAAAAAGCGAACGGATACTCTGTACAAAAAGAGAAAAGTTTAGAAAAGGTGGAAAAAGCTTTATGTATATATATATATATTTTTTTTTTGTAAATTGTCCCCCATTCATTTTCATTTTATTGTTAAGTTGGGATTTTTTATATATGAATACGATTTCCTGAATAATATCCATTCAAAATGTGCACCATTGCTAGGCAATGGCATGGCGATCCCATACAACACACTTCAGTGTCAGTCAGTCGGTATATAAAATGAATACGATTACAACCTAGTCTACAATAGTCTACCATACTCTATACAGTTTGGGGCAATTGTCTGAAATGGATTTTTCACGGTGGAAATTGAAAGTCATATTTCATTCTTGAATTTGATGTACAAATGTTCTGTACAGTAGAAGTATATATGTACTGTACATATATATATATACCTTGTACCTACTCTATAGTGAGCATAACAGAATATGTGTGATTTTGACGTTTTGTAATTATTCTGAAATGTTTGGGTGTGATTTCATCTGGTTTTTTTGGTATATCTTTAGTTTTGTGAGATTTTTTGTTGTTGCTGATGGTATACTTACTCATGTTATATAGTAAAACTGACGCGCCTTCCGATGGGACCTTTTCATTATTTATTGCAAACAATTCATCTACTGTGATATATATATATATATATATAGTGCTGTTTTACGTACAGTCCCAGACTGGGCGTATCTATTTAACGACTTTTGGATTGAAAAACTTAATGTTTACCTATTTGTCATTTATGAGGTCGGTTGTGATGAGTGCACGATATTCATCATACTTAAGAAGTTTTTTTTTTCTCTTCAATTATTTTATGCATAATTTACCTGCAATAAAAGAAAATAATTTGTTACATAAATTTAATTATTTGGCTATTATTAAATTGTAAATCGCACTATATGTACGTTTATTTATATTCGTTTAAATTTACTTATCAAAAAATATTTTAAGAATAAAATGTACTTCACCACAAGAAAATGTTCATTCATACATTTACATCGTCCTGTCTCTAGCAATACCGCCTATCTGACATTTTTTTTGAAATCCGTATTTGTACAGATATCATTATAGTTCTTATGGAAAAGTGTTTTATATGTCTCTCCTGAAAAATTTTAATAATGTTAGATAGGCGGTATTGCTAGAGACAGGACGACATAATATATACATAAGTTTTAGATACATTTACATTAGTATCAACATTACAGAGGCAAGACACCTAAAAGTGTCGGTATTCGAACTACTGAAGTGTCGGATTGGCGTATGTCCGGACATGTAAAGTTACACTGTACTTGTAATAACAGTGGAATTGAATGATATGCAAACCATAGATTTGGTTTCGAATTTTACCTCATAACTC
Organism: Platyura marginata; assembly: GCA_026745375.1. Classification (NCBI taxonomy): domain Eukaryota; kingdom Metazoa; phylum Arthropoda; class Insecta; order Diptera; family Keroplatidae; genus Platyura; species Platyura marginata. The sequence goes on along the minus strand of JANSTT010009623.1, from coordinate 13,971 downwards.
ATAAGTTGAAAGTTAGATTATTTACAATTTTTTTTTTTTGGTACCTCTTAGCAGTTTTTATTGAAAAGCATTCTTGTGTTTAAAATCAAACAACAGCATTTTTTTTAAAAATCTCTTGAAATTGTTACACAACTCCTTAATTTTAATTGTGTTCGATTTGAATAATTTGTACAAACCAATAACATAAAATTTGCATAAAAACTTTATGAAACAAAAATGGACGATACCATTTGTAATGAAAATATTTACAAAATATATGTAGAAATAGCAAAGTTTAATTGGTAACTTATTTGTGGTTACACAAATCTATATATCTACCTATATATCTATATATATATATATGTAAAACCGAATTAGATTTAGTACTCGTATATGTATGTTTATAGAGAAAATGCATATTGCATATGGAAATATATTTTCATAATGCATGTTAAATGTTAAACAAACCATATACTTTGGACATGTGTAGTTTCTGGTCATTTGGTCGAACATACACAATAAACACAAACTATGTAGTACATGGAGATGATTAATAGCTTTAGATAGAATGTTAATTGGGTTATAAACTTAAATAGAGTAGTATATTACTAAGGCCAATAGCTCTATATCTATAATATGCTATGTGTTTAGATTATTTATAAGGTATAGAATTGGATGGAGAATAAGCTTGAGCACACTATGAGCAAATGTATAATCGTCCCACTTGAAATAAGGTCGAGTGGTTTTGGTTGTTTTATTTAATTTATTGTCTAATTATTTTTTGATCATCATAAAAAAGAAATTTATTTTTTGTATTTTTATTTATTGTCCATTTGTATTCTGTATAAACATTAAAAAACATGAAATATAATTGAAAGAAAGAAATAAATTAACTGAGTGACGTATTTTTGATCGAAGATGATAATAAAACGTAGATCCAAAATACTATGCAGAAAAATGTGTATGAGTAGAGGTTGGAGTACTGGATAGTTCAATCACTTCAATTTTTGGCTACTGAATGGGCATTGTTGGAAAGGTCACATTTTTTTTCCTTCTTCTTTTACGCACTACAGTCTATTTTGAACGCGGGTGTCAATCAATGCTCGCTTCTACTGCATTCTGATCATCTCTCCTATAGTTGGTCATTTGGGTGTTCTATTAACTGGCATCCTGATGACATGACCTCTTCGTTTTAGTTGATCAATTTTTATAAATCTTACTATGTCTAGCTCTATGTAAATTGCTTTGAAATCAACTTTATATTTGATCCTCCAAACTTCTTTATCTATTTGTACAGGGCCATATAACTTTCGGAGGATCTTAAGCTCAAAAATTGCCCTTTGGTCTCATTCTGTACATCCGAAAAAAAATATTTGGTGACAAAATACGAAATATACTATGAAATATATACAGTGGTACAAAGAATTATTCGTACACCTTTTTTTTAAATATATTTTTACAATCTTTAGAAAACAATTTCAATATGTCATAGACCATTTAAAATTCCTTTAAATTGATTGGAATCAGTTTTCTAAAAATTTTAAAACTGTATTAATAAAAAAGTGTACGAATAATTCGTTGTACCACTGTAGGCGTAATAACAATTGAAATGAATGTCGAAAATTTTAGAAAACCATCTCAACAAAACTGCTAAAATATCGTTATTGATTTAAGAATTGAAACAATTCCAAAGTAACACAACAACAATGAATAGAAAAACCACAACGGTGGAGACAAATGTAATAGCTTTGCAATATGGCATTAAATTTGTATTTCAGAAATGGGTAAGTAGATAATCCCTATTTCTTATGGTCACCATGGAAATATAGAATCCAATTTCCAACAGAAATAACAAAGAATAATATCAGTTTCTATTTCGAAATCAGTCAATAAGAAACAAAACCGAACAATATTGATTTCAACAAAAATAAAAATTTTCAAATGAAAAAGCAAATAAAATCACAAATGCCGACAAACTCATTCGTTTTTTTTCTTTCCTTTATTTTACTGCGGGGGAGGATTTTCTTCTTTTTTTTTTAATCAAAACAACCTTTTAATAAAATTATAAGTACTTTGCATTTTAAAACAGGCACTTGATATCCCCTAACGTGAAAATTTAAAAGAAACGAAAATAAAAGGTGTAAATCCCTGTAAATCTAAATGTCTTTGGCTCTTCATCCCCTATACACATTTTGTGTATATTGCAGTAAAACGATATATTTGAGGGTGGAAAATATGTATATACATACTTATACTTATGTAACCTATACCTACATACAAACATTCACCTTTCGGCATGTACTTTGGTTTATGTAGGTATGTGAATGTTGCAAAATACGAAAAGTAAATACATTTTTGTGAATAAAGCCAATTTAGATACAAATAAAGAGGTGTAATATATAACGAAAGCAGAATTGGTTTAAAAAAAAATAAATGGGAACGGGGCGAAAATGTCACATTGAATGACACAATATAATTCATTATTTTTGGGTTGAAATGAATTCAATTTTTTTTTGGTTTTTTTATTTTCCTTCTACGTTTGAATAATAGAAGTTTACACAATGAAAATAATGGAAATGTGGAATAGATTTTCTACAAATCCAAAAACAAACAAATTGAATTTATTTACCTCGTCGCCAAAGTGTTAATTTTTCTTTTTATTTTAAAAGATGGTGTGAAAGTGTTTTTGGGGGATAATTTTCGGTTTGAGATTTTTAAATTATTCTTGACGCAAATTCGAATTTACAGTCATTGAACATTTTTTTAGAAAATGTAATAAACAGTGGGAATAACGATTTCTTTGAATTGCTACAAAAAATAATTTATTACATAAATTTTGAATAATTTATTTGGTTATTATTATTTTGATCATTCTTAGGCGACCAATAAAAATATAAACAAATGAATACAAGATCATTAATTTTATATTGGCGCCCAACATGAGGCGATTATTAATGAGTTTACAGATTTATTGGTCGCAAAATACATTTTTATTTTAATCAAGCTATAAGTAACACATTGTATATTGGTATATATCTCAATAAAATTGATTTATCTATGAAACAGTCAATTTTTTACCTTAACATTTTTGGTATCAGTCAATTGTTATGTAAGCAATATTTTACCTTACATTCTATACAATAACACCTCTGAACATTATACATCAATTTTCTTTTAGATACACATCAATCTTTCGATAAGCATTTGGATTTGCTTTCTGGTAAATGTACATTTTTATTTCACCGCAAAACCTCCGTTTCTCATTTGTCAGAAAGTTGTATCCATATAACTTGGTAGCATCTAGAATCCCGTAAAATAAAATACGACTTGTTCGAAACTCCCAAAGCTATTGTCTTGTCTTGAATGATTGCTGCCTTTACATTGATGCCTAAGAGATTGTATAACATTTCGGTGAGGCTATCACCTGTATTATTTGTATAGATTTATTTGAGATGTACATTTGTAGAATTTATTTAAGTACATGTAAACTGCATTTCAATTGCATGTCTAAATAAATAACGACAGTGTTCACTGAACAACTTAAAATACAACAACTTAGAATAAGAAAAATATTTATAAGATATAAGCTTAGTTTGCAATATGTGGTTGCCTAGAAACTAGATAAAATTTCCTTCGGTCAAAATAGTGATTATACTAGGAAATATATTTTAACACATATGTATACTAATTAAGTATAACGAGATATACTACATAGTTGAAAGTCAAGTCGAAAGTATATGAAATTATAGTTAAATCTATTATTAAGAAATTACTGGTCGTTTATTCTCTGAGTGTTAGTGCCAGGATTTGTGGACAACAGTGCTTGGTTAGTTTATTACAAAAACGGTAATATGACTGAAAAAACCTCGTTCAAAATAATAATTTGCCTAATAAAAATGTTAAAAACTTCTCACTAAGTACATAAACAGAATAAGGATAAAAAATATCGTCGACTGGGTACCTACTACGACAGAATTTTGGCCAAATAAAAAAAAAACCCCAAAATAAACTCCAGTTAATTAGAAATAAAGACACATCTTTCTTCCCATCTTATCTCTTATAATTGAAAGAAACTTTATTATTTATTTATCCAAAAATAAGGAGAAAAAAGAATTCGAAATACAAATGAAATAAAAATACTTTTTACCATTTTCTATTATGTTAGGCAGAGGATTATTTTCCAGTTCATTTTGTATAAATACCTCAATCAGAAATTCAATTGCTCGATAAAATTCAACAAAAAAAAAATTCCATTTTAATCATAAAATTTATTCAAAAATATCTGGGAAACTGTATAAACTGCTGAAGCGCACTCCTCTCCTATATGATGTTACGAGTAACTTCCTTTGCACCATATAATATATAGTACCTAGATCCGCCGCGCATATATACATACATACATATAGAACGTAATGGGAGTACATACATAATCGAATTTCACTTTAATGCGATTTGATGCAGAAGCAGGGAGTTGTATTTTGTATAATATTTATATGTATGCTAGTTCAAAAGCTTCCTTTTAACTATAAATACGGTTTAAATATTTTATTTAGTTAAATCCCTTTAGAGACTAATTAATTTTAATTCTCATGTGAGTACCTATCGTACCTTCATTTCATATAACATAAAAAAATAAATAAATACAAAATGGACTGACTGCAAACATATTTCATGGATTGTATAAATTGGTAACAATCTCGCTTTTAGAATTATATAAAACTCTTGAGAATATCAAGGCAACTTTCTTTGATCAAGATGATATTAGTGAATTTTCAAGTTAGAGCATTGGTGGAACTAAGATAGAAACATATCAGACATTTTAACTTTAACCTTCCCTTTAAGAGACATTTTAGTAAAATTTCATTTCGTATAACGAATTTCTCAAAAAATTAAATTTTGAAATAAATAAAACATAAAAGTTTTGTAACCTAAAGTTTTCTGAACCAATAAATTATGATTTTTAAAAATTCTTACTCATTCAATTAAATTAAATTTACAAATTTCCATTCCTCAAGAATCTAATGAAATTTTGGACAACAATTCGTTTCATTACAAATTTCAATTTTCTGATTTTACTCGCAAAGTCTGTTACAAAATTGATTCTTTTATTATCATAAATTTTACTATAAATGCTACTACATACCTATTTGGGTTCGTCCATCATTAATTTCTCAATATACAGGTAACGAAAAATACGATTGATATGAAATTAACATTGACTGCCGAAAGCTTTTTCGATATCCAGAGCAAAACTCCCAGAGCAAAACTTACTTTGCTCCCCTCAAATGCCATGGGTTGTTGTATATGTTTATACGATAGTCATAGAGAACGACTTAAAAAAAGAAGTTTCGAGAAAAAAAACACGACTCATGCATATCAATTGACTCAATATCCGTTTAGGGTCTTTTTATACCAACTTCGTATGATATAAAAGAGAAACATCGCCATTGACATTGGAAACATTTGGAATTATTTTAACAAAACAAAAACGAAACAAAAAAAAAAAACATAAAAAAAAACTAACCCCTAAAGCACCAAAGGACCATTTTACTGTAGAAATAAAAATCAGTCTCAATTTTTTTGCCCGTCGTGAATACAAATTCATTTTAAGCTATCCGCAATATGTAAGTAAATGACGATACATGCAGCACATACACACATAAATATTTCGTTATATATTATGTATGTATATTGTATATGTATGTATTGAGAAAAAGCTCTGCAGATTTTTAATGTTACCGTTATTTTGTATATCTCTACCCATCCAAAAGTCCCTATATTAGATCAGGCAGACATATTTTGTTTGAGCATAAAATGTTCTACATTTTGCCATGACTATAAATGGATAGCAACTTAGTAACAAGAAATATTTAATAATAAAAAAAAAAAAAAAAAAGAAGAAGAAGAGAACCCATTTTGACTGAGTGAAATTCTGTATCAGATTTAGGTAGACGATATGTTTAGAATATTTAGTGACGCTTAATTTGGAAGATATAGGCAACAAGAAGGTATATAAAAGGAATACAACTATATGGAACATGAATATTTTCTCTATATATGGAAATATGATGGCAATTGTTATGGATGGTGGCAAACAAAAATCTCCATTCGACATTCCAGTCATATTCAATTACAAACAATAAAGAGATCGTGATAAATTGAAATAAGTCTAATAATATTTAATTTTTTTTTATGTAAGTATCGATAGGATTTTATTGACACCATTTAGAAACGAATAAAGTAGTTTTTTTACTGTTATTTTTAAATGTATGTAAATGTGACCAATTTTCGAAATTTTTAGGAAAATTAATTCAACATACATATTTTGTATAATTTTTCCATCATTTGGTGTACTCTTGAACTAAGCCTGCTAATATTTAACATAATGTATGTAAATATTAAAAGGATCCTTGGTACAGGCTGATACGATATTCTTGGCGGTTATCAACCGTACAGGTCGATCAACAAGAAGCAACTACTTACAATCATCCTTCTTATTCAATATCTCTACTTACATTTGCATATTGCCATCCGTTTAATGCCTTGGCGACGGGCTGTATTCCAATTAATAACAGATTTTGTGCAAATTAATGTTTACAATATGGACTATTACAACTACTTACTCAATAATTTTGAACGATTTGTTCCAAACATTTTTTTGCATTTTGTTTTTTTCGGACACTAATAATTATTAACAAAAATAAACGAAGACAGTTTTAGTGCAAACAACTCTACATTCTACAAACAGCAGCAACTGGAGGAGCTAGATCGAAAAAGTTTTCTGTTATTTTTAAGTTTTTAATTTATAAGAAAGTTCTTTACAACAGAGATGAGATCTTATATCTCCTTTATGTGACCTCTGAAATTTTAATTGTGTTATTCCAAGTAAAACTTTCGGACGACAGTGGAAGTGAATTTTTTGGCTCAATGATAAATACAACTTTGTTTGTTGCCAATATTTCGAAAACTTTTTATTTTCTTTATCAAAGTCAAAAAAGAATTTAAAGAAAAAATATCTTCTAAAAATAAAAATCATAAATACTTGGCAAGTGATCAATGGATAATCAAGCTATCAATATTTTTTTTAATTCATACCAAGGCAACCAATTAATTAAAAAAAAAATTAAGTTACAATAGATTTGAAGTTTAAAAATTTCCTTAAAAATCGAAAAAATCAAAAAACATAGCAACTGCAAATATTTAGTTTATTTTCTATTAATTTTTAATAGAAAATCATTTAATTTTTCTGGCCATATTTGTAAGAAAAGAACCATTTATTATGAATTTATTTTTAAAAACTATTTAAAAATTAACATTAAAGCAAAACACACCAGACAGTGTGCATAACTGCATATTACAAAAAGCACAAACATCTATTTTCAATTTACTTAAAAAAAAAACCATTTAAAAAATTAATTACTTTTACAAAATGAGATCAACTACTTTTATTACTCAACAACTTTTAGCGAAAAATTAAATTTCTAACTAAAGTCATTTGTTTTAAAGCTTCCAACTTCTAAGACTTTTTCACTTTTTTCTTTAATTCTACTTCTGCAGAACAATTATTTTTAGTTGAAAGGGATATAGGAAGGAGTGTCTTTCGAAAAATATACTCTGGTGTAAAGGTAAACTTATAGAAAAAGAATTCAATTTCACTTAATTAAGATAAGCGTTACAATGAGAAGAAGAAGAAAAAAAACAGTGAATAAATCTCTTTGGGACGACCAAACGATTCTTTGTTGTTTGTCGAATATACGAGTATATAGCTGAAAAGATTGAATTTTTTGACTTTAATAAATTATGAGTATCGATTTTTGAAATCTTTACAGAATCTAGAGTTTTATCTATTATAGGTACATTTATTAGCATCTATTAATATATACCTAACTGTTGAATTTCTTACTGTTGTATAATAAAATGTGATGTTCTATATAATTTCGAAAGAGAAAGTTTTCTGTTTGAGTAAAAATTTAGTATAAAAACAAAAATGTATATTTAAAATCATCGTGGATTTTTCGAATTTTGAATATTTTTTGAAATTTGCAGCTATAGATTTTTTTTTTACAAATTTTAATATTAAAATAATATATTTGGATCTGAATTTTTTTAATACTTTTTTATAGAAAACACTGAAATATTCTTAAACAAGTAGACACAAATCACAAAAGAATTAGAAATTTAGACTTTTTATTAGTTTTCTTCTAAGATAATATTAATATGTAAATAAATTATTTCAAAATTAAAACATTCAGAAAATCCGAGTTTGTTTTTGCAAAATTATATATTAGTTAATTGATTGTTTGCTAAGCTTTTACGATAAAACACAAGACGAACAAAAACTTTTATCGAGCAGTAGAATTTAGAATACAAGTGGGCTTTAGGCAAATACAGAACATTTTATACACTTAACTGTTGTCAAAGTATAAAAGCCAAAGAAAGATTTGCCACAACAAAAAGGATATTACCGTTTCTAACTGCGCTAGAAACCAAAAGCACACATTATCCCGGTTGTTATGGTTTAGCTAAGCTTAGAAAACCGCATTAGTGAACTTCAGTGTGGATATATAGCACATGCTATAGTATATATATGTTAGTTGTAGAATGGTTGTTAGTTCGCAAATATAATTTTCTTAAAACAATTAATACCCACCTACCACCCCTCATTTCACCATACATTTTAATCGAAAAACGAAAGCTCAAACGTTCCTTTGGTAATCATACTACATATAAATATAATACCTATGTACGGATACCGAATTGCGGATACAAACCATCCCCAGTAATATATAAGTAGTATATGTATATGTAGGAATGGAAATAGCAACTTTTGGTATAGCAACAGCAGGAATACAAGTATTAGGGAGCAAAAGGAATTCCGCTCAAATAACACTGTTCTTTATTAGCTTAATTAAGAATGGAAAAAATTTAATATAAAAACACGGTTTTAACATAACTCACAAACACATTGCGGAAAAAAGGTGAAAATTGAAAATGAAAACAGCGCTACATTACATTAGACAGAAGCAGTGAAATGAATAAAAACCTGTGTGGTACTATGGGCACATTATATACCTGTCCTGGGGTGCCCTTTTGTTTGTTTCACATTTCTGTACAAGTTATACAATCTATATATATATATATATATATATATGTATATATATATATATATATATATGTATATTTATATATTGTTTTCAGAAGCATCGTTTGGCTGTGAGGTGTTTGTTTAATTAAATAAATTAAACTGAAGTTGATTGCACGGTGTCTGAACAATGATGTTAGATTACCTCTTTGTTAATGATAAATTAACAAATTTATTAAGTCGCTGGAATTTGCTTTTATTTTAGGCTGATGAAGAAAATTGCTTTAATGGACCGAGTAATGTTTGGATGGAAGAAACTTTAATTTAATTAATAATACATACATTATGTAGATATATATCTTATATCAATAGATTGTACAGTATTTCTTTGTTATCTACCTGTAGTTATATAGAGTTGACGTTAGTCATTAACGTTCTTCAATATTTAGATTAAAAACAGATTTGACCAATGTTGTGCTGGTAAGGAAAAATTAATTAAAAAATAGTCTATAGCGACACCATTGGAACACTTTATTCGGGCTCTCAAATTAAGAAAATTAAGCAAATCAGTTTCTTGTCAGTCGGTGGAGCATAAGACTTTTAATCTCAGGATCGTGGATTCAGTGTGGCATTTATTTTTCTCTTTATATTCTTACACTTTTATAATTATAGGATTTTATTCTTGCGTATGACTACTTTAGAACACTGCACCATCCTTTGCCTTATACTGTGCGCTCGGAATTTAATTCATTTTCTTAGGACTGATGGTCCCGTTGTTATAGAACAATCACACTGCGTATTCCACAATTCCTGTGAGAACATCTTTTGTAATGATTTTCGATTTATCGTACTGGCTTGTACTTTGATTATTGCCGCCGATCAATGAACAATGAACAAATGTGTTTTTTTTTGTGTTTTATGGAAAGTGCATTAATTGTACTTTCTCAGCCACCGGATTCTGTTTCTTTATGACTACAGTCATTGAGTCATATGAGTGGCTCCCATTTGTTAACAAATAGCAGTTACTCATATGACTGTAGCCATAAAGAAGCAGAATCCGGAGGCAGGTTGTATTGTAAATTTGGGACTTTTTTTTTTATAGGAGTGTGATTTTTTATGAATCACCTACACTGAGCCTTTTACTTAGACCCATTGTATAGTACTCCAGTTACATTTATCTCCAATTGATCTGATGATCTCTTTTTTTTGTGAGAAAATGTAGAGAAAAACATTTTCATGTTTTACCCCAGTTGGACTTGAACCCGAGACCTCCCGCTCCAAAGGCAACCACTGAGCCATTTTGTCGGTTAACGACACTGAACGATAATATTGATTGATCAAGTTTTATGACGCAAATTTTTAGGATAGGGAGATCTCATACGACTTTTTCGCTTTTTTGGATTTTTTAGTCATATGGATGGGAAGATTTTCATATTCTCAGAATAGCTTTTGTCGGCTCAATGTTAATGCATAGCAGTGGATTTCTGGTAATATCTAACATTGTTAGTATAATAATTACACCCAAAAAAGGTTTTATTTATTACAAAATTTGTTTTATTTTTTTACTTAACAAAATCGTTTTTGTTGTAAGGAAATATCTATTTGCATTTTAATTTAAAATTTTATAACTATAAAGAAATTGTATTAATAATATGATGATGTTACATACGAGAAAATTCTATCAATAAATTTGTATCGAAAAAAAAAAATTGAAAAAAGTTTTGATGATTGATGAAAAAAAAAATGATTTCTTTAGTGAGAAAAAAATGTTTGTTAGCCCGAGATTCAGCAATAAATTTATCTTATTAACAATGTTTTTTCATCAATATGAATAAATTGTTTTTTGAATATACAAAATGCTAGAAGATCAATACACAGAGTTTTATTTTAATTCAAAATCAGTCTGTTCTTAAAACATTGATAAACATAATTCATGGTATAATCACTTAACATGCCTACTAAGGTTTAATTATCCTTTTCCTATATTATATATTTTGATTTTGTGCCAATTACTAAAAACATCGAAAAAAAAAAATTCTTAAATAATAATGTTCGCAAATAACACAGTAATGAGTTATTAGTATAATTCTCTCTTCTTTATATTTTTTATAAATATTTTTTTTTTGTTTTTTTTTGGATACCCAGACGCGAACGAAAACACACAAAATACATAAATTATTTTTAGAATTCTCTATATTTTGTACGATATACATATACAGAAAGTACTTGTACAACAAACACATTAATAATTCAAAAGTATTTATTTTATATTTGGGAAGGCAAGTCTACGAGATTATAAATATACATAAATACTTAATACAAACAACTCATGCGAATGGTATATACACAATTTGAAAGAACATACCAAAAAACAATAACAGTTTTTCTTAATTTAATTGCGAGCAAAAGCTTTCAATTTATAGCGTCCCCTGTTGAGAATATTGTTTGTATAATAGCTAAAAAGCAAAACGTTTTATGGTTTCATCGAACAGTAGCGATTTAACATAAATGTTTTTTTTTCTAATACTGTACCATAATTTTGATTATATATAGGTACAGGTACAGGTAAATAATGTAATTGTATAAATATATACCTCATTCTACTTTTTGATATTTATTTTCATGTTCTTTTATTTGTTAAATAAAAAAATAAAAAAAATTGTTACTACCTAGGTATTTGTAGAAATAATTATGAGTCATGTACACGTTTGATTGAACGTCACATCATAATTTTCTTCTTGAATATTTCTTTGTGATGGAAATAATAACTTTAATTATATGATGTAAGTAAATGTAAATAATTTTTTTGTTATTTAAAAAAAAAATTTAACTTAGAGGAAATAACAAATAAAGGAAACCATAGCACTTCGACCTTAATACATGTAATAGTCATAGGGCATATTTTTTGGAATAAGAGTGTGTTGTGTACATAGTAGCTTTTTTAGGTAATATTTTATCAAATAAAACTAACCGAGCATTATGAATTAAATTTAGCAAATACAATTCATTTTAGTAACTTTTTTAATTGAGTTGCTCTATTTGATGGCTTCGCAAAGGATAATATAAAATGTCTTATTGAATCTGAAAATATGTATAATCGAAAGATATTCAAGATTTTTTTTGAGACAGCTTTCTCATTACAAAGATTAAATAATTGATTTTATCGTATACTGAACATTTTTTTGAAAATAGCTAACAATACATTTTTAAATTTATTTCAGGGACTAACAGGCCTATTCTGTGCAAAAGTTAAAATCGCTTATAGCGCCATATCTATCATAGCTTGCCTCTAAATTCACCTTATGATAGTTTTTACTTAAAAATGTATTCTGTCCCAAAATCTATGAGCGCTCCTCATAGCTGAAAATCGCTCATAACTTAAAATCGACATACTAGACGTATTTCAACCATAATTGATTATCATAAGTGACAAATATAAGTGTCATAAGTGTCTGTGTTTCTGAGTGCATTTATTTAATAAAATTTGTGAAAAGAACGTTTGATGGAATTATTTTTAAATATTTATATCAAACATTTTAATAAAAAAAAATTCACATTAACAAAATACACTAATACGATAAAAAAAACATTACTTTTATATATGGGCTGAAAAATTCATCACATTTTGATGAAAAAATTAAAATCAGTTCTATAATACATTTTGCTAGAATACCAATTATGATAAAAAGCTATGAGCGAATTTTAGAATGGTTTTTATCTTTCTATGATTTTCTATCATAGAAGCCAAAATAGCTCATAGCACAGAATAGGCCTGTAAAACTGTACAAAATAAATTTCTTAGATATAATTATTTGATACACGTAATAATAATAATTTGCTTAACATCACCACTGATTTTTACCTCTTTTCCTCGCTAACTTTGTTTCTTTGTTTAACTCTTTTTTTTTTGTTGCTACTGTATTATTTTTAAATGGCAATTTTCATTTTTCTTTCAAATTTATTTCATCTTTGCGTAAAATGGTTCAAATCGCTCCGATCTCCCCTACAGTCTTCATAAATCTAATATGAAATTAAAGCCGCTTATATATTTAGTACATAATAACAATTGAATCTTTTTTTCTTTTGGTTACAATTTATATTATGTTTCTTTAGTTAAAATTACATATTATTTTCCGAACATTTATTATGCCAAAAATAGATTCCATTCATGTTTGCCTTATATTAAATATCTGAAATTATTTGATGATATAATCCTTAATTACTTAGTCAAGAGTAAACATGATTGAATTTAGAACGTGAACGATATATTATGTTTTCTTTGAAAGTTAGTCCGCGCTATGAATACTAATCCCCGCTATTTATTTGATTTAGTAGGAATCTTGTTAGGTAAATCAAATATCACAAAACTAATTAATTAGCCATAAATTTACATCTTAATCACATTTACCAGCATCTCATTCTATATATAAGCTTAGAGAAAATTAATTAAATGCACAATATTGTTGGATGATTTTGTAATTTCGGGAGAATGCGCTCTAAACAAAAATGATCCTTTTCATCGTCAAAATGTATAATATATTTGGTTAAGCATTAGATTAGATATTGTCTGACGGAAGATCTACAAGAGTATTAATGAATGGGTAGAATTGACATTGAATCACTTAGAATATTATGTGTAATGTGTAGTTGTATACGTTAACGTTAACGTTTATGGTTATAAATATGTTTATGGAATAGAAATTTATTTCCAATTTATCACAAAGTCTTACACGCGTGAAACAAAACCCCAAAATTATATTATTTGTGAGTTGTGTAGTAGTGTACCTATGTATAGATATATATCGGTGTATATATATTAAAAGGAGAGAAAGGAAGTTACTTGAGGCTCTTGTTCCAATTTATGAAGGTTCATCGAATAAAATATCGACGGTTTGTTTTTTGCTATACAT
>JANSTT010009612.1:0-25432 GCA_026745375.1 Platyura marginata | reverse complement strand
CATACTAAAATACCATTTCTCATAAAAAATTGATATGTATATTGATATTCTGTGTTTTGAAAAATATTGCCCCCCCCAAGCTTTTCCTGAAATGACGCCCCTGACTGAGTCTAGAGGCTTATTAAAAACCATTTTTTTTTGGGAATTCGTCCTGTATTTTTTTCTTATTTTTGTTAATATTCCCTTTGGGCGACTATGCAAAAATTTAAAAAAAAATCCAACTTACGATATACGTGTAAATGTGTGAGTTGCACTTGGGAAGAGCAAGCGCTGTTAACCTCTAACTTAAAGGGTAGTTCTTACACCAATATAACATCCTTTCTCTAACTCAAATACAGAAACAGCAAAACATTCACAACTTAATTTGAAGAAGAGGTAAACTATAGGTAATACAAAATCAGAGTTTTCTCTATGAAAGTTTAAGTGACACGCTTGGGAGATGAAAATAATGAAAAATGAAAAACCTAAAAATTGCTTCGCTTAGGCCAATCCCTTTTTAAAAATAAAATTAAAAAAAGTTTAAAATTAACGTATGGTTTTTATTTTTTTTGGGGACTTAGAGACTGTTATTATCTTCATATATAATAGGTACCTACATGTAACCATTTTGTATCAAAAATATTTTAAGTGAACATTAAAATCAAATTGTCAATTAAATTTCAATTTATATTAAGAACGGTAATTATGTCTTCCCCACAATACGAATGTATGTAGTGTATCCAATTACAGATTGTTCAACATCACTAAATCCCCAGTAATAATGGACTTTCCCGCTCAATTTGCAATGAAATATTGTTTATTCCATTTATATGTATGTACGTACATCCGACAATATATTTAAAACAGAATATTGAGAACTCCTCAACAATATACTTGAGTCTTATAGTTCTATAGATTATTACCATTTAATTTGGCTGGCCCCAAATTACCCTAAAAAGCTCAATTTGATTGAATATTACCTTTACGTTTTTTATTATTATATGTACGTATATCAATACACTCTCTGCTCAGTGTACAGAACACACATGCTTGTTTAACATAACTTTGTTAATATTTCTTAATTGCTTGACTAAAACCTTTGTGGTAATTATAATATAATGGGGTTAAACGTAATGGTTCAGGGTGCGCTCTTGGCAAAAGTTATAAAAAATCCATGATGAAAAAGTGCTCAATGTAAATCTGTAATAACAATGAATGACTTCATATGATTCCAGATAGAATTGAATTGAGTATTTTCTTTATCTTTCTTGAAATTAATTTAAATACCTACTGCCTACTGAATAGGAAATTTCGTAGAAGAAAAAAACAACCCCGTAGGTTCTCATGTATATAATTAACTAGCTCTGATCTAAAAGTATAATTCTGAAAAAAAATTTCTCTACTAGAACCAAACTAAATCGCCAAAAAACTTTAAAGTATACCTAAATTAATGTTACATTATTATTTATACCACACGTACATTATTTAAAGTTTTCGTTTTGCATTGCATTTAAACAACGCACCTACCCATACATATCGATAATGTTTTTCCTCTCCTAGACTATGATTAAAGTCATTATAAATTAACCCATCCACCACTAAAAGCACATTATCCTCTTCATATGCAGCCAAAAGTTTAGTCGTTGTTGTTTACAGTATGTTACAGGATTTGCTTTGTTCTACAAATTACTGCAAATAGTATGCATACACAAACACATATGTATTTGTTCCATAATGTTAGGACAGAATTTCTAACGTTTTAATCTAAAATTTATCTACTGAAATGTAATTGGAATCAAACAGATTTAGAATATTGTCGAGATTATAAACAATAAACAACAGCCGCATAATAAGAAAGAAATGTTGTAGATCTAGTGCCAATTTCAGCCTTTAAGAGACAAAAGAGGAAAAAAAATGAGTTTTTTTATGAGATCCAAATTTAGAATTTCTCTGTCAATTCTTTTTAAGCTCAAAATTTTTTATGCATCATCATCATCTGATCCTTTACTCCGTGAGAAGGGAACATATGGCCAACAATCATGTTAGTATCGCAATACTTTTCTTTACTTCAGTGGAGCCAGACCTTATAAATAAAAGTTCAACTAATGTTGGTTATATTATTGTAAAATGTAAAATGGCGATCAGAATAAAACTAAAATAATTTGAGTTAGTTAACGACCAAATAACTCAGTGGTATAGATGTAATGCCATTGCAACAGGAGGTCCCGGGTTCGATCTCTCGTACCGTGTTTGAACTTTTTGTAGAGTGGGTTGGATTCCACTAAAAAATGTAGGTCGAGGGCATCATTTCAAGGAATAACTATCGGTTGCCAATTCAACGAGGGAAACACTTCAAATGTTAGAAACAAAAAACATCTTGGGGTATGAGAATTTGTGGAATTGGGCAATTGGAGTGTTTTCAACTGAAATGTTCCCAAGGCCAAATAAGAGTTGATCGTGTGACCATCACACACATATTGTTAAAAAAAATTAACCAAAGTGAAGCTCTTTACGACAGGTTAAAGGCCAATCCGGCCTTTAGCGCTTCTGATGATGATGAATATGAGTTGGTGTTTATAGTATTTCAAAAAAAAATTACAATCAATCCACTAATAAATATTAAACCAAACAACGTATTTCAAAAAGAATTTGTTATTCACATAAAAAAATATTTAAATTCACGTACATTTAACCCTAAAATATAAATATTAATTTTTCTCACTACTTAACACACATAATGTATGTAGTAGGTCATAAGTGCTGAAGATTATCTCACATAAATATAATATAACTCATAATCTACCCTGTTTAACCTACATATTCTATAAATACATATTTACATAACTGGAACCCAACATTCATTTCTGGCTTTTAGTTTTTTACACCTTTGTTTGATTCATTAAAAACATGTACACAGTATGTATATTTTTATAAAAGCAAAAATGATCCTCCAACCATTAATTTCAGTAAGTATAATGAGTAATTTAATTCTTAATTTTACGAATTTTATGCTTGTTGAAATTTCTTATAAATTAATGTACGTTTTTTTTTTTTTTTTGTATATACTAGTAGTGTATAATTCACACTTAATTACTATCCATTTATATTTGTTATGAATGGCAAATATACAGTCACGTGCGCGTTAATGAGAAAAACAAAGAGTTTTTTTTTATTATATTTACACACGGAAAATTCCGTCATTACCTTTAAATTTAGCATGCATGTTTATTGTTATAAGAAATTTATTCACTTATGCTTAGTAGTTACGTTTTTACATATAAATTAGATTTTCTGGAAAAGGCCGAAAAAAAAAATTATAAAATTATAACAAAAATAAATAGAATTATCAAAAACGAAATGAAAATGCCACGGTGTAAATTATTTTTAGTATCAGAAAATTATTACATTTATTATATAGCACGAAAACTCTATGTACAAATGACATTTTAATATGTTTTACTTATACAATATTGTTGAGCCTATTCTATACCAATATTAATAAATCTTGGTCATTTTGAATATTGGCGACATTGTGACTAACAAGTTGCGAGACCATTCTAATTATTTAGCATTCCCAGACAACAACAAAAAACTGTTGTTTATTGTTTCAAGAGATGTTATTGTATATTCGTATTTATATACAATTGGCAAGAAAAGCACTCTATCCAATGAATAATTGCTGTGCTTAATTATAGTGATATTTTACCTGAAGAAATAATACATATAGACCTATGTACATTGTACAATTGTACACACACTTAGCATCTATTTTTAATTGGTTGATTTAATTAATATTTAATTTCACTTAGACATTTTCATATTTATGTACGGTATGTCACGATCAATGTCTACATAGAAAATCTTAAAATAAATAAAACGCACAAATAGTCGGTACACCCAGTTTAATTAGTAATTCACATTAAAAGATTAAGTTGAATTTACATACTAGCTACTAGAGTACGTACTAATATGAAAAATAAATTTAAAAAAAAATATATATATATATATATGGAAAACGAAATTTTCTTAGAAAATAGAGAAATTTATCCAAATAAATATAGAAAATTGTTATATTAACAACTTGTGAAGTTGTTTGCCAGAATTATATACAAAGGTTCACATTCAAAAATAGATTTTAGTGTTTTTTATATATTTTCTGGCATATTTCAAACAAATCAAAAATGCATAGAAGTGGCGTTAAAATATATGAGCGACAAGTGTTAGATAAAAACAATATATGTAATAACAATGAAAACTAGTTCATAATTGTTTACGAAAATAATAAATTGATTTTTTTAAAAATAGATAGAAATGGATCTTTTGAAAATAAAAAAATGTCTATCCACTTGCAAACATAAACATAAACGATTTAATTATACTTCTGCAAACAAACAATAAGCGAAGATCATTCTTAGAAAATGTGAATCTAAAGAATAAAAAGTTTTCGAGAAAATGGTTTTAATCAGGAGATTTTTCCCAGTGTAACCACTTTTTTGAAAATCTCTTAAATTGCACGCGTACCTGTATGTTTATGTATATACATAGGTAAACCTTCTAAAAGTTCCGGAAGCTTTCAATTAAAATTCAAGCTTTCAACTATATTACTAACATTTTAAATCGATAGCCTGCATATTTATATATTTTAATAATGTCAACAACAAAATTCTTTACTATACTGTTAAAAAAAAACTGATTATTTATTTGTTCTGATGCCACCGAGATTTCCCAACCATTTCAAAATACAAATAGAAATTATTCGATTCGTCTGAAAAGTTTTATTTTATATTTTCGCTGTCCATCTGTCAGTTTTTTTTTTTTATTAAATTATCGATTTAAAAAAAAATCGGCAATTTTTTCTACTTCCATCAATCAATTTATGAATGGCTGAACAGAACCTGACAATGATACTGCTTTAAATAAATTTATAATAGTTGCATCTACACCTAAACACTACACTGTTAGCGAACGACAACGTATGTGGTCAAATTACGATATTTTTGAGAAAGTCGGTTATTTCTATTATTTATCATAATTAAATTATTGTTTGGGTTGATTGAATTAATAATTACTATAAATTAAATATAAATAATTACCTTTTTTCCAAAAATGTTAATTGGCAATGATTGCTGAAAGTTAAAAAGGTCGTCACTTTTCAAAACAATTATTTTAGGGTTCTAAACTAAATCGAAATAAATAAGTTCTGCACACAATTCACAGCAATTCAATAATTCTGTACAAGCCGCCATGTTTTATATCCAACTTATTATGCCAAAGAATGGATTTCTAATATATACTCGTATGTATATAAATAAAAACGTATTTCAACAAAAAAGCCAGATAATCCATAATTATGGTCCACAACAATTAATTTGCATTTTTTCTTTCTTTATATTTAAGTATATAGATAAAAAAATAATCAAACAGGAGAATTAAAGCATATTCCTAAATTTTATTATTGCATTTTATTCACAAAGAATTGACAATATGGCCGACACATCTCTCAGCTCAATCCATAGATCTCTACAAGAGTAGCCATTTTATTTTTGATTTGGAATATTTCAATGTAGTAATCAATACGATGTTTGCTTTTTTTGAATTATTTTTTAAATCGAGTTATTTTAGAAAGTGATTGAATAAAAAGTGAAGAATAAAATATTAAATGATTTTTGGCGATAATTTGAAGCATAATAAAGGAATTGGCAAAACATTTTAAAAACCAACTTTATTTACATTTGGTTTGGTTTGGGCACAAACAAATTGCTTTTTTCATATTTCATCTAACAGTTTGTTAACCCTACACTGCATAAATTTCTGTATTTCATTAAAATAATTACATTTTAATGGCAAAAGACAAATTAAAACAGGAAAAATTAATAAAAAAAATCTAAAAACATCTTGGTGGGAAATAAGCACCTGTGATACATAAATTGTTATGGCCTTTATCTATTGAAGGGTACCTAAAAAAATACAAAGACGACTCTTACAGTAGTTGAGTTGTTGTTCTATTTCGAAGAACATAATAGGGAATGCGTTAAATTTTATTTGGTTAAAAATAATTATTCGTTGTACTAAATTTGACAGAAAATAAAAAGTGTATCACCAGTGATACACCATGCAGTGTAGGGTTAATTATATACAATCGACTTACTATTATAGATTTATGGCTTAATCACCTGATATACGATCAATTTAATATGAATTTTTCATTGGAGCCAATATTTAAAATATTTATACAAAAAAAAATATTAATAATAATTAGTTTGCTTTTACTTATGTTACTGTGTATATGTATATGTACCTGCCCAAAGTACTTAGTGTTTAAATTAGTAATTTTTACTAACCAACAATTTAATACATTTTTTTTTATATGTTTTGTTTTGTTTTCAATACTAACACCAGCTTTTTGTTTGTTTTTCACAGATATTTGGTCACGGCAAGTCCAGTGTTAAATAAGACCGATAAAATGTAACACAAAAATTAAAAAAAAAAAACTAAAAAATCAAACGGAATCACTATGTATGTAACAACTATGCACACGCCTTAACAGCATTATAAATAATACTGCCATCAACCACCACCACCACCACCACCAACACCACCACAACAATTATCACCATCATCATCATCAAATAGTATATCTACTACAATTAAAAAAATTACTTCATCTTCTTCTGCTATTCTTTTGGCGCGTACACGAAAATTTCAAAAATTACAAAATTATAATAATTACTAAAATTTCAACAGTGTACCGCTGAATTTACTAACTGCTTCTTCTGATCACCAGCAGTAGAAATCTAATTAAATCACAAACGTACTACAGCACACATCGACAAAAAAAAAACAAAAAAAAAACAAAAAAAATGTGTTCATGAAAAACTTGACCTGCAATGCTCTACAATACCGTTATTCCGGATTACTGTGCTATTTGTGTCATTGTGTGTGTGTGTTTATAGATAATAAAACTTAAAAAAAGAGAGAAAAAAAAAAAAAAGAAAATTACTGGCGTGATAATTGCTTTGCAGCTGGAAAATTGTGAACGTTTGTTTTTTGTTTAATGTGGTTTTATCGTAGGGACACACCATCCATATAGCCGAAAAAAGGGGTGAATTTTGAGTGTTGTAAAAGTTAAGTGCTTAGCAATTGAGGGGTTTTTCCGGAATTTGTTGTTTTTGTTGTTGTTTTTTTTTTGTCTTTTGTTGGCATATATAACGTATATTATTATACTTATACTGAAAGCTTCTTCTGGTGCTTTTGATATTTAGTACCGTACAACATACAACAACTATGTATGTATGTATTTGTATATGTTGACCAACATTTTAATGTAAATTCCCTGCGGATGTTCATGTAATTTGATTGCTCCACTCTGATTAGTCGGGTTAACTGAAATTACATATAATTTTCGAATTTCAATTGAATTTAATTTTCCCTTCAAATATTATAACCGTAAAATTGTTTTGATTTCGTTTTTTCCATAATATAGAGCCGGAAAGAATGTTGTTTAATTAGTTTCAAATAAAAATTAACAAAAAAAAAAAAAAAATCAGTGAAATAAGTGGTGGTTAATACAATAAAATGCAAATTACGCACAACGTTTATTATATAGGAATGTCGCATTAAGTCTGGGCTCCTGATTTTTGGGAGACCCAGTGCAACAAAAAATTGTTAGAAATGAAAATACGATGGCTGGCCCGCAAGCACAACGACCCATCTCTCAGCATGAGGGTAGCAGTGCGTCACGGGCACAACAGCGGCGACCAATCGTTCATGATGTGGAGCAACAGCAAGTTGAAATTGCTGTTGACGATGACGATGACGAACGCATACGGGACAAAGATGTGGAGCACGGCGAAAAAAGGGTTCGACATCGACGACACAGACGTCCATTGTACAGACGCTTTATTAGTTACATAAGAAATGCTTGGACTGCCGGAGTTCATTTTTCATCGTCGAATGGTATGATAATTTTGTTTCTCTTTCTTACTTGTAGCATAGTAAATAATTCTTTTCTAAATTAATAATATTTAATAGAGGTTAACAATTTTATTATTAATAATCGTAAAATATTAAATTTTGAGTTATTGTTTTTCTTTTAAGAAAACATAGTTTTTGTTAAATTAAATTAGTTGATAATTAAAAAAAAACGATGGTTAATTGTAAAAAGGCCCTAACATCAATAGTTTTTTTTATGAAATCTGGTAATTTCGGATATACACTAACTAGAAACACTATTTTACTAGATTTCACGAAAAAATAGCGAATTTTAAACGGCTCCTATAATTTCTTTATTTGAAAAAATATTTTCTCTTGAAAAAATTGAAAATTGAGGGTTATTAGAGCCTTTTGACAAATAACCATAGAAATATTAATTGATTCTTAATCGACATTCTTCATCACCTAATTTAAAAAAAAAAAACGATTTCATCGAATTAAAAATCAATAAAATAATTTAGTTTTTCTTTCACTTTTTAAAGAAACATTAGTTGGTTGTTATCCTTTTTAAATCGTTATTTTGTTTAAATATAATTTAAAAATGGTAACAATTTTTTTAAATTTAATTAATTTAATATTTCGAAAAAACTTAGTTTTTTCTTTTGAATTTTTTAAAAATTTTCCGCGAAAATGATAAATTAAGTTAAAAAAATAGTAAAAATTTGTCAGGGTCTGGCAATATTAGGGGCCTCAACTTGACAACTGAATATGTTAGACAAAAATAAAGAGAAGGCAAAGCGGAACGAAATTTAAACCTAACCATAAGACAGACACGGAATTCATAAAGATATTTTCCAATATAGCGATGGTGCTTTGAATTTTTTTAACTATGCCTGTACGATGTACATGTAACAGAAGGTAAGTGTTTTGAAAAGAAATAAAAACTATCTACGATCGACAATGTGTTAGGAAAACTCAACATTAATTACCATGCTATCTGTATTTTAGACTTCAGTGAATTTGCTAAAGCGCGAAAGCTTCTAATAAAATAATTAAATGTAATAATCCAAAAAATATTAATTACCATTGATTTTATTTTCTTGGCCACAATTTTATTTTAAATTTTTAAGGATCTCTAAAATAGTAGTTGTCCTGGGCCCCCCATTTTCTCTGAAGGTACCAGCAGTTGTTAAAACTTAAAATCAAAAATTTAACGTTACACCCTACTTTGAGTCCATATTTTCCTATATTTTTGCAAAAACAAAAAAAATTATTAGAATTAGAAATTTTGAAAATTAATAATATTAACTAAGGCATGCTTTCATCAATTTTTAAACTAATGTAATACAGGCGGCCCTCGACTTTCGCACAATTTGCT
Source organism: Platyura marginata (assembly GCA_026745375.1). Lineage (NCBI taxonomy): Eukaryota > Metazoa > Arthropoda > Insecta > Diptera > Keroplatidae > Platyura > Platyura marginata. The sequence continues at coordinate 16,143 of JANSTT010009612.1, read as the reverse complement.
ATTTTGCACATTTTTAAAAATTCATTCATTCATTCATTGTCAAAAATTGTTCGCTTCTATTCACTGGAAAAATATTATGATTAATTATTTTATCTCAAAGTTCAATTCAAATTGACTTACATATTTATGTATATTAATAAATTATTTTTTTAAAATAATTTTTTTCTCTACTTTCGAACATTCAACATTCGCACACGTTTTCAGGAACAAATTATGTGCGAAAGCCGAGCGCCGCCTGTACGCATACAAACAATATTTACAAACAAACTCAAAGCTCTACTATAAACAATAAATTCTGACATCACAATAATTTACTTAAAATAATTTATGTACTGAGAGAGAGGAGGTAGCATTAAAAACACATATTCTCATTTCGATTAAGTTAGAATAACACTTAGTCTGGCTTAGCGATCTACCAAATGTGCTTTTATAAAAAATATTTGTCTTGTTGACAATAAAATTTGATAAAAACGCAATTAAAAAAACCAACTGAACAAAAATAAGCTAAAAGAAACTTAACATCTGTAAAGTGCTCATTAGCTTTCCATTTCTATGGTTGGAAAAATGTTTGCTTACACAACATACAAAGCCTATGGATATAAAAACGTGTTTCATAATCTGGCATGTAAACAAAAAGAAAAAAAAAATTAAAAATCACCTCATGAAAACAGCGAGTACACGAACTAATTATCAACTTCTAAGACGCTGCAAAAAAAAAATAAAACAAAAAAAAAACATTTTTTTTTCTTCATTATCTCTCGCCATGTGATTAATATCTTTTTTCATAGCGCAGTTTATGAAAAGTGTGGAATTTGCAAAATTCTATTTTAGCAGAGGAAAATGTATATATTAAGGTGTTGAAATGTTTGTGGTGACACTAAGTGTCTTTTTTGTTCTTTAGCGCTGTTTATGATTTTAATGTTTTTTTTCTAATCCTGAACAGACAGACCGAATGAAGATTAAAGCTTTGAATGTATATGTGTTGAATGTATATAAGTAAGTATATAACTTAGCTACCTACCGTTTAACTACCTATACATGTTTAGATATAGCTACATACTTATATTGTACAATGTACATGTACAGTACAGTAAACATGCATATTGCACAGTTAGGTATACTTTTTACAAGCTCTACTCTGTTGCAGATTGTAGAAGTTTTTTCTTAGGAAAAACTTTTTCTATAGTTATACGTAATGAAATATTAGTTAGTTATTTAAAAAATCCCCGTACCCATTGACCTGTAATCGAACCTAGAACCTTTGGATTGTTGTTGTGCGAATACTAATAATAAGTTCGAACTGAATTAAAATCTCTAAATTAGTAAACTAAAATTGAATTTTACATTTTGTTCGCATAATTCATACCTCTGACAGATATAAAAAAAATTCCATATGGGAGAGACTTCAATTTAATGCTCCATGACATTAATATCGATATTATTTATTAATTTTAATTAAGTCTTGTTGAAAATTTGAAACTAAAAAAACCTCCCCTTACTAACTTCGGAATCGAACCAGTCTTCGGAGTACGGATTAGATATCAATTCAATTGAATTCACAGGATTTTGGTTCGATCATTACTATTAATAGAACAAAACTATAAACATATACATACATAGTTAATATCGATATTATCATATAATATTCATCAATATAGGCGTTCACCAACCAAATGGTCCAGATTATAGAGTATCTGCCTTTGGAGTGAGTCAGGTTCTTTGGTATGTTGATTTGAATCTGAGGTCGAGTGGTTAGATTACAGTTAAAATTAGTCTAAATAATGGTATTATATAAAAAATGGCAATACTTAAAAAATGGCGAGCATTTGTAAGGTTTTCGTAAAAAGAACACCTCAAGTGTTGCATTTTTTCACACACACAAAAAAAGAGATCGTCATATCAATTGAGATAAATGTAACAGAAATGTACAGTACAATTGATCTTTAAAATGATCGCGGTGCTATAGAAATGTAAGGACCAGTCTTACCCAAATCTGCCAAATCTAGCAAAAAAATCTAATAAGCGAAAACGGCATTTAGGCACAATGTGCTGATTTATGCAATATAAAAATAAAATCAATTCCATTGATCTACATAAATATGCTGTGACCGCAATTTTTGGAATAAGTTAAAATAAATAAAAGCGGGAAAATAATAGGAATCAAAATCACTATTCAATTGTACTTTATTGTACACTAAAAAAAATATTGGTAAAATCAATAAATTATTTTATAAATGTAATAAATATTTTGTGTATATTCGTCCAAAGAAATTTTTCATTAAAACTATAAATTGCATTTGTTAAAATATTGAGATTTTGTTATATGTAGGTAAAATATAAAAAAAATAATAAATATTTTGTTAATATTCGCCACATAGAATATTTAAATTGTAAATTTTATAAAGTAATTTGTTAACTAAATATAATAAAATAATATCTTAGATTCTTATAACGTCACATTTTCAAAAAAAATATTTCATCAAAAAAGCCGAATAAAAACAATTGAACCGTTAACTGTTGAATAATAAAATTGATGAAAATTTAATTAAAATAATAAAAAATTTTTGGATTCAATTAATTTATTTTAATAAAGTCCATTTTGTAGAATTTACCCATATTTTTTTTCGTGTGTACAGTATAAAGACAAGTGTCCCGACTATTTGGCTCCCGCTTGCTATTGTATCCGTAGACACAAGCGAAAATAAATATATATTTTGAATTTTACAACAATTTTTATTTATGATAATCCATCCATTAAAGGCTCCGAGTTTGTTTGGATTTAAGTCCCATATCTTAGATTCTCAGAACCCTGACTTTAACAACTACTTAACACTCAAGATTATGTGAAATTTTTTAAATTTATAAAATTTTCTGCCATATTTTTTATGGCTTTTTTTCATATTTATACCTTTAAATGGAATTTAAAATCATTTTTTAAGATTCGACAAATTCATTTTCAAATATAAATTCACATACACAAAAAGATTTCTTATACAAAAGTATTTTATACTCAATAAAATCAAATTTATATGAATGGCTATTTTTGTGAATTTCACAATATAAATAGGTATCTCAATATATTACACAACCAACGTACATATATACTTACATACATAGATAGGTCCATATCGATACATATACATCCATACATACACATACGAAGGAAATTGAACATATTCTCGCTTGATATCTTTGTATAAACGAAAAGAACTTTTTCAATACACAATGTCGAAGAAAAAGAGTGTTAGAAAAAAAAAGCTTACGAATAAAGCATAAATACAGAGGAGCTTGCCAGTTTTCGACATTTTGTTATTAAAACTTTTTTTTATAAGGTAATTACAATTTTATGTGTATATAAAGATTTTCTTTTACTTTTTACCGATACCGTTATTATACGAAAGAAAGTAGAAAGAAAGTGATGGCTTTTTATTGAACAAAAAAAAAAACAACAGCATTTAATGAGGTTTTTAAATTAGAATCCATTAATTAAATTACTGATTAGGATTAGGTGATAATTTCACAAGAATTTAATATAGCAATTATCAAGTAAGGCAATTTGAAAAATTCGCAGAGCAGTAAAAAACTTTCAGAATGTTCTGTTAGAAAAGTATCCCGTTTTAAAATTCCACAAACCTTATTCTCCTTTATTGTGTGCAAGCTCTAGGATCGTTTGGAAAAACAATAAATTAAGATCAAGAATGCGTTGAGATAAATTAACTGAAATTTTGGTTTTAGAAGTTTTAGAGTATAGCTAGAATTCTGGAATCGTCCATACAAATTATTGGTAAAAAATGTGTCTTTTCGTGTTAAAAATCAAAATTTCGAAAAAGTTTTATATATGCAAAGAAATTTATTTATTTTTTTGTTCCATAGTACAATGTCATCCTCTTTGAACAACCGCTAACCCTTATAAGAGTCTTTTGTCTTGGTCTTGCATATTGGGTCTTGATCTTGTTCTCGTAGAATATGTCTTGGTCTTGGTTTTGCACATTGGGTCTTGGTTTCAATCTTGGTCTCGAACATTGGGTCTTGGTTTTAGTCTTGATCTTCTTTTTGTAGAAGAGTCTTGGTCTTACACATTGGATCTTGATCTTAGTTTTGGTTTTCTTTTTGTAAAAGAGTCTTGGCATTGGTCTTGAAAAATGTGCAAGACCAAGATCAATACAGCAACACCAAGACTGATTTTGGTCATCACTAGTACACTCAAACCTGTTTTTGTGCAGTGGATAGGGACCGCATAAAAGAAAACGCATAAAAGAAAACGCATAAAAAAATCGTACAAAACTTCACGAGTAGCTATAAAAAATAATTGCAACACAATTAAAAAGTATTTTTTTTATGCGGAGAATAGGGACCGCATAAAAAAAGTCTCACGTAGAAATAACTTAAAAAATGTACGAAATAACTAGGAATTGCTTTTTTAAACAAAATAAAGACACAAACCTTTTGGAATCTGATTAGAAAATACTCAGGCGAACATTTATAAATATTTTTTTTACATATCTACTTTACACATAGAAAACTTTTCAAAATGTATAACCATTATACTTCGTAGTCTGAGTCTGTCAATACGCGAACTTTCTTGCGATAATCTGGTTCAAAATCGCTTTCGTCACTTGAAGATAATACCTCGCATTCGTTTAGAGTTGACTTTTTTCAGTTACCATGTAGTCGGTGATCATTTTTTGCGACGACTGTTGTTTCACTAGACGCTTGTATATTTCTCGGTAGCCAGATATGTAAGATTGAAGCTCCTTTTAGAATTTTGAAATTCTTTCAGAATCGGCACCAATTGTAAGAAAATGAGATTCAATAAATGAGATTCAAATAATGAAATTAAAATAAATGAATTTGGCTTGTTTTATTTTGTGGATTTTTTTTTGCGCTGTGTGGGACAGAAATATAATGCAGCACATACGAGTAAGAGCAGCATAGAGCACAATTTGATTTTGTGGTTTTTAGGATTTTGGTGTAGTATGGAGATGGGCCATTATGTTCTAATTTGATTGAAATTTAATATCGATGAATAGAGTATCGATGTTAGTGTTGGTTTCCCTAATGCTTCTATGATAGTAACGAAAATTTTCAATGGACATTGGTTCTGTTAAAAAGTAGAGTACAAATCTTTGGTGTTCAAAAGTTTTACACAGAAAAATTTTTACCCAATTGCTACTATTTTTTATTTAAGATATGATTCTGTAACAAAGGAAAAAACGAAAGGAGAATCGAGAGGAAAATATTCTACATTTTGTGTGAGTAAACAGTTAGTAAAGCTTTCATAACTATACATATACAGATGCTTTTTCTTTTGTTTCTTTTGTATGTAAAACTTCTATTGTGCAGTGCAATAAGTAAGTAATAATTAAAGGTAATTTTGCCATAGTTAACAGGATGTTCTGTGAACGACTGAAATATCCCCTGTGCACGTCAATAGTAGCAACCTTTGGCTTTTCAACTAACCCCCATATAAATTTATTATCAAAAGGAAATTATCTCAAGTAGAGGTAGTGTGGAGGATTTTCAATTCAGATAAAAAGTTCTTTCTACATTGTATTTAGTAAAATCTAAACACACAGGTAGAAAATTTGTAATACTAATGGGCACTGGGCCGTCTTTTTTATAAAAGAAATAGATATTATCGTAACTTTAATGAAATTTGCAATAAGAGGTATTTAAACCGCTAAAATTGGAAATTTTTACTCCGTTCGTAAATAAACGGCATCAAAAGAAACCACAAAATTAATAATAAAAATTTTTTTATTTTATTTAACAAAAATTTCTTTTGACTTTTTTTTTTATTATTATAAACAAATCTTTGAAGTAGCAAATGTATATTGGTTTTCCAATAAATTTATAATTAGAAATTATATTTTCTACTCAGCAAATGAGAAAATGAAAATATTGATCATATCTGAATTGAAATTTCCGTTTCTGCGGCATTAACATACAAACATTATGTACGATAAATAGTATGGTAGAAAAAGTGCATTCATAAACTGTTAGTTTAATTTGAGTTAGTGATAATAATTTAGAAATTTTGTAAATACAAAGTGCTAGTCAAATTTAGTGATGTTTTGTAAGTGCATTAACGATTTTGTATTTGAAAAATGTAAAAGAATTGAGCAGTCCAGAAAACATAATTCTGGTCGTTTGGTAAAGAATTCCTAGCAAAGACTTTTTATTCTATTATTATAGAAACTTGATTCTTACGCAAGATCAGTTATGTTAGCTTAAAGTTTTTCTAAGAGGCGGCCGGCAACTATAAATTATTCCATAGTTGATCGCAGTCTGACCGCAAACAATTTAGTTATTTTTTCCAGCTTTATGATTTAAAATTAATTTTGAGCTTATCAAATCCTTTATTGCAAACCTATAAATGGTATTTTTAACACATCGCTTCCTAGTAAATATTTTTTTTAATTTTTTTAATCTTTGCTTAAATTAGAATTGCCATCAATTTAATTACCATATTCAAAAGAAACAAAAATTTCGTAATTTACTTAACAGGTTTGGAGGAAATCAATATCGATTTGTTCTGAAGAAATTCCACCTTGTTCCCTATTTACTGATCAAGTAAATGTTGCACTTTGCAGGCGGTAAAAATTGCATTTTTATTTCCTGTAAGAAAAGTTAGTCTAGAAAAATGACTTGTTACCCACAAAAGAAAGAACAATTATCTACATATAAAATGGCGGCTTCTCCCATTATTTCCCCACCATTCCCCGCCCTTTTTCAATTCCATGTAAGATTTGTGAGAAAATGAATACTTTATAGTAATTAAACCCATAAGGGTTAACAGGGTAATAGTAATTAAACCCATAAGGGTTAACAGTGGATCAAAAATTGCAACACGAAAAACAAAAACTTTTTTGTATTTACAATTTTTTTTCATTTTCCTATAAAAATTGTGAGAACATTACCATTTTATTGTAATTTAGGATGGGGGGGGTCATATAAGGGTTTACAAATTGGTATAATCTATTACAACTTCATATACCCTACAACAAATAAAAACTTTTTTGTATACATATATGACAAAACACATTGTTTACAAAAAAAATTGTATGGGAGGAGTTCGAAGGGGTGCGGGGATTTTGTCCATTTACAATCCTCATCGCACTATACATATTTTAAGCAATCAAAAAAAAAATTCAAGTTTCTTGCTTAACGCGTTCTGAACTTATCGTGCGAACGATCCGAGTGACCAAACATCAATTCGTGGAGAAAAAACGAAAAAACGCGAAAAAACATTTGAAAATGTCTACATTAATAGTATGGAAGCAAAAAAAAAAATATTTTTTTTCTACTTTTATTACAATAACAAAAATAACAAATTTCTATTTTGCGATTAATAATGTCAGCTACAAATGTTACAAAACTGTTACAATTCCTGTAATTATTCATCAATAATTGTTTTATTACATTCGATATATGTATGTATGTAGATATGTAGGTATGTATGTGCAGGAAAATTATTCACTTAACATGAGAATAAAACAGTTTTTGTTTGAAACTACCTACAACACAGTATATTACAAACATTTATGATTTCCATAAAGAAACATTTATTTGAAATAAATTACTGACGAACAAATTCACTTCATAATAACTTTCTCATATTTATGATCGACTAATAATTTCAACAATAAAATACTTAAAATACTGTGTACAAAGTGAATAGTATATTTAGCGTGCTAATTTATGTTTTTGAAGCGTTGCAGAGGCTATTAAGAGTACAAAGCTTAATAAACGATAACATCATATACCTACTTAATATGATTCATGCTCGAAAAGTTTGTGCAATTATGAAGTCGTAAAACATTTCAAATATAAACTGGAGCCACATAATGTTTTTCTATGTAAGAAAGTGTAGTCTTTGACTGCGTACCTTTAAAAGCATCTGAGAGTTGGTAGCACATTGAACAAATTCTATAGGTGAACCGAAGTTCTTATCTGGTTAATACATAAATTAAGAAATATTTGAATGAATGTGTTTAAAGTGAAGTTAATTATACTCGATACTCGCAGGGTTGGGTAAACATTATAAAAGACTACTACACTACAGAAGGACTTGACTGCCATCAATTTAAAATGGTGTAGTTTTCGATACTTTCATAATCTGATAAAGAAAGCTACGAATGACAGGGATAAAATCGTATAATTTCCACTTTTTTATATTTTTTCACTGTGTGTTTTATACTTATAATCTCTAATTATATTATTTATATTATTATTATCTTCTTCTTCTCTTTCTTTTAGTGGCGAGACCTATTTAGTACCATTGTGTTATTTTGTTACCACTAAATATACATTATTGATATGATGACATCTTTTTTGTGTGTGTGAAAATGCAGCACTTGAGGTGTTCCTTCTGAAAACTTAACAAATGTCACCCTTTAAGCACTGTAATTCGGAGATAATACAATTTCTAGACTGTTTTTAAGTGCAATCTAACCGCCCGGCCTCACACACCAGAGAAAAGCACATTTTCGTGTTTTACCCCAGTCGGGCTTAAACCCGGGAACTCCCGTTCGAAAGGGAACTACTCATTATAATTCCTTATTAAAGTTGTCAAATTTCAGAAGTGGGTCAGTGTAGGTATACTTACTTTCTAACAGAGTAAATAAATCAAGACATTCCGGTGGAGTTAAATTAAAAAAAAAAATTAATCTATCCTTCAAACCTGTCTTCCGAAATTACAGTATCGGTATCGATTTAAAATTAAATAAAGAACTTCTGGAACATTTGTTTTTTCCGGTTTTTCCACACTTTAAATAAAAAAAGAACCATTAACCACTGTAAAACCCTTTCCACCGCACAGTTATTTAAAAACGGAATGTGTTGTGTCATGTTAAACGTACACATACCTGCCGCCACCAACAACAACAACAACAACAAAACAAATAATGTTCCTTTCACACCTGCTTTCCCACCTCGCCTCATTCCACACCTGTATAGCAAACATTCCACTGCAGTCATTTTTACATTTTCCCACTTAATTTTTGGGATATTGTAACACCTTCCTGAAGATAAAATAACACATGAGTGTAGTATGGGTTAGGTACTCGTATATTATAAAAATTCACATTCCAACTTTTATATACATCAAAAGCTTTTGTTTTTGTACGAGAACATATAGTCGTTGTGTATTTTTGAGGGAGGAGGGGTGGGGGGTTGGATAGGCGGTCGTTATTGTTTTAGCATACGCATAATTAAAACTTTGTGTTTACACTTTTTGGTAATTTATGCTTTTCTGTATATCTTAACAATTTACCCATACATATGGACATGAATAACGCTTATATTCTATGTATGTACATTGTACATTGTACATATTATGTGGGGTGCCGGAATTAATTTCTTGTGAATACAAGTTACATATAAATGGTAAATATTTGGATCCTCTGGTTTACTCAAACAAACATAATTTTCAATGGATTTTTGGAATTACTACAGAAAACTGCTTACTTAACTTAAGTAGTTTTGTTTAGTTTATTTTTGTGTCTTAATTATTGTCGCTGTGAGAGGAATCTTTAATGTAAAAGATTTGACGAGTTTTTTTATGCTGTTTTTTATACTATTGGTTAAAATTTAGAACAAAATGCGTACAAACATTTTTAATTTAAATTGAGAATATTTTCTTTTTTTTTAATCACTTAGATAAATCTATAAATAAACACTAATTAGGTATTTCTTGGATTACAACTATGTATACAGGTAAAATTTTAATTGAATAAAAACACATGTAGCGTAGGCTGATAATTGCCCCAAATTTCTACCTCAAAATGTTCTCGTTCAATCAACCAAATATTTGTCGTCGGAATCTGTTGTATGGACATACAGGGTGGATAAAAAGTTTCTGACCACCTGATTTTGTATCCACCCTGTATATGTATATTTGAAATCCATGTATTCACAATTACATTACTTCTGTTTTAAAATCTCAATTTAATTGCAATGGTTTATATTTGAAAATATATTAAATAATAATAATTAAATGTACATACATAAATACATATTTATACCGTTCTAATTAGAATTTCAGGGTTGTGGTTATGTTTTTTTTTATAGAATAAAAATATAATTAGGTATCCCGTATTGATTTTAATTCGTTTTTTTTTCTCATAATTTGCTTCTGGATTTAATTTCGATGTACGAGCAAATTATTGTGTGATAGGATCATAATATATGCTAGGTCCACAATAGATACTAGAACCACAATAGGGTACTTAACGTTATTATTAAATTTATTGTATTCGTAGAAAAAATTAATATGACAACATTTATGAAGAATGCAAAAAAAATGAAGATTTCATTCATAGACTAAAAAGTACCACGACCTACCGTTATGGCGCTGCAATTAATTTTAAAATAGTTTCTATTGTTTTTAATCATTTACTCGAAATTTATTCGGATTAGAGAAAAATAGATATAACAAAAATTATAGAGAATTCAAACATTTAAATTTTTTTAATAAATCAGCAAGTTCCACACCACACCGTTACGGCACTGCAATCAATTTTATGTCATTTCTAAGGTTTTTAATCTTTTATATTAAATATACACAATATTTATGTACATATATGGTGACACGTGACAATAATATAAATGTGTGGTACAAAAACAAATGGAGATATCTCAGCAACGAAATTTAATTACACTTTTAGATTTTTCATATTGGCTCAATGTGTTATATTTTCCATTCTTAAGCTTGCCCAGCACGTATTACAAAATTGAATAATCGAGGGGATTACAATCTGAAGAACAGGGAGGCCATTCATCTTTAGGAATGAAATCGATTAAATTGTTCGAACTGCCACTGTTGGAGAATATTTGCTGTGTGAGATGGTACCCCGTTCTATTGGAAGCAGTAACAATCTTTCTGGAAAAGTGCCCGGAGTGCTGGTAGGAGATTTTGCTGTAACTCATTTTTTTCCGAAACACTTCGCCTGCTGATCGCACGTCTTATCTCTCTCGCAATTGATATTGAATTTGCATTTATTGCATATTATCGAACGTACAAGTGCAACATAGTAAAAAATCATGAAAATTTTTGCCCCACACATTTATTGTCACACTGTTCATAAAAATAGACAAAGGACAAAGTCGTACATCATTATACGGGTATATTATAAATGGCGTAGTACCTAACTATTTCTTCCTTACTGATTTATAAGTTTCTTCTGTTTATTATTGGATCAAACAAATGATTTTACGAGATATTTTAATTTTGACCCTTTCAGACCTGAACTTTTGTCGACTTATATTTATTGAAATTTTACACTTATTCTAGCTAATATTTGTTCGTAGAATCCAAATCTGGCAAAAATTTTTAATCCGAATCCTAGATACTGAGTTATCATATGGTTCTTGATTTTATGTGACGATATATTTTGGCTTTACTGTAAAACATTTTCCTATTACTTTTAAGTGAATAAAATTGCGCCTTCAACATATGTCATTATAAACAAAACATTTAGTAAAAAAACGAAGATTTTTGGGAAAAATCTATATAACCAAATAGCCATTTAAACAACTATGTATTTCAAATATACTAATTTCGACTGATATTACGCCATAAAATCTAAATTAAAATGGCATTTGTTATATTTAACGGGAAAGTTAAGACTGATTTACACTCTCCACATATTAAGAAAAAATAGAAAAATTATAATTGTGGTGGAAAATTTAAATAAATGCGTGAAATGCATACAGAAAGTCAATGGCAACATATGTTGCCCGCAGGTCTCAAAGGGTTAATATAATTCATTATTATTAACATTATCTGATCCTATTTAAAATTATACACTTTCCACGTGCTATTTTAAAATAACATTACTTAAAATATAATGTACGGTCTAGCTAGCCGCTAACATACTTAGTTTGGCTATACTCTCGAATATATAATCCAAATTTCTAATAAAATAAAATTACTCCCCTTCGTTGTAAAACTATTCAATTTTCCTAGTTATTTTATAATCATTTTCACAAAGAACAGAAAGGACACGGACGGTAACATTTTCCAATTCTGGAATATAGTTTTAGTTAATCGCAACAAAAATGCTGCCCTGAACCCGTCATTCACACAGAGCCCATAGCTCTATAGAAATTTTATATGTACGGTCGGTGTAGTTATTCGAATTTTAAATAAGAGGGTAGATGTTATGCTTTAATTAAAACGTAGACGATGTTATTAAAACTTGAAGTTTACCATTTAATTACTTTATATACGTTACATAGTGAGGTGGGAGTTAATTATAGAATACCGCACCTGACTTGCCTCTCATAAAAGATTGTTTCTCTCTTTTTTTTCTTTTTTTTTTGTTGGAAATTTTGTTTGCACAGTTTATACCATAAATATAAGAATAAAACAATTAACATTTAAGGTAATTTTGTATACAAAATTTGTTGTTTTCTTATATACTTTCTAATATTAAAGGCGTTCTGTTGTATGACGCACACTTCTTGAGATTAACTCAATATACGATTTGCTTCCAATACTATATATATGTATAATGAGATTAATTAAACCAATTTTCAAGCTCCTACTGGGTGTTTATGTTTATTGGAAACATTTATTGGTATCTATATTTACTGTAACGATTAAAACTCGGCTACTATTTTAAATGAAATTAAAAAACAGGCCAGTACTTAGTAACTAATGGTAGTACATTTGAAACAATCGTTCATCAATTATATTTGCTGAATCAACATGAGAAAAATATTTATAATTTCTTTTTTTTAGCAAAAATCACTAAAACAAAATTTATTTATTTTAAACAAAATAAAATTTATAGAGTTCCATTAAAATTGCTTCCAAATGATTTATAAAATGCTTATTGTTTTTATAATAGCACTCTGTAGGTATATGTCAAAGTAATAACTGTTGCGATAAATTTTCTTTGAAAATATTTTTCACTCGTTATTGTGCGTAATTAGCTTGTAGAATAATATATTTAACGAGTTATAATTAGACTATGTCATAGGAAATTATTTTCTAAACGTAAATGTAGACATCGTTCACCATCTGTACTATAGCTTTTGTTTGTTGCAAGATCTTTTTCAAGACTTTGACAACGAACAAATTTGTATTTAATCATTCTATTTTTAATTTTAATTTTTTTTTAGAGTGTGTGAATCAATGTGTTTTGTTTTTTTTTTTTAAATTTAAAGTATTTAATATAAAATAGATACTATTTTTCATTGATATCTATCTTTTAGGTTGACTGTTTTGCTTATAAAGATAGTTTTAAAAGACCTAATAGATAGGCCAGTCGATCGTTGTTGAGCGCCTGGCACAAAATTTCTAAAAAACCAACAACAAATATTAAACAAAAATTCTTTAGCCCAAGTACCTGCCTACAAATAATCTACAAGTTCAAAGTTACCTTTGGCGCAACGACAGGTTAAAAGACATTTCTACGAGTTAACTGGACATTTTTGATTCGGTCGCCTTACTTGATAATAATCCAAATCATATAAATTCTAACTAGCGAATAGTTACTGAGGTAATTAAATAACTTTGGAATATTTCATTTTTTGTTTGCGTTTCAGTTATTTTATTGCCAAGAGGTAATTTGATTACGCTTAAATAATTTAAGTTAATAACGAGTAATAAAATCGTCAGTAATTTAGTTACAAATATATGTATATCCTCACGCATACCAGGTAATTAAATACTCTGAAATAACTTTTTTTTGTATTTGTTCGGTAAATTTTGATTATTTCTAAGTGAAACAAATTTAGTACAATGAATATTGGTTAGTTTTAAAATAACTTACTGATCTGGTGATAAATTCTTAAGTTTAGATTGGTTAACCATTGTTATTGTTCGTAATGGTCAAAAACTACCACATAAAACTAAAAAATTTGTAATATTCAAGTTGGTAACTAAAACGTAAATAAATAACATTTAATTAACTAGTCGTTTCAAAAATTTAACCTACCAGCCAGCCAACATGTAACTTAATTTTATAACGTTACCTTAACAGGTTTTTTATACTTAAGTAATTAAAGCCATGAGCATTTACCGTTTACCGGCAGTTGTGGCAACATTAAACTAACGTTTTTACAACCAATTTCTAGCCTATATGGTTCCTCAAGTTAATTTACGGTTTCTTAACGGTAATATAACTATAAACTGCTGCTTGGGATGCTACCCTCTAAATGAAATGACAAAACAGTTATTAGTGCAAATACGTAAGATTAAATATTTTAAAGTACGAATTTCCTAACTTTTTAACTATCAACACCAAAATGAAAACTGTTTTTATAAATTTATCTACACTTTCCAACAAAATTTTCACATAAGATATTCAATTACTCATCATTCATCCATCATTAAGCTTATCGCTTCAATATAATTACAAAACCTTTCTTCGTAGCATAATAATAATAATTTATCATTTCAAAAAGTTGCTGGCATACTAAAATGAATTTCAAAATGATTATAAAATGAAAGCCAAAACTGTTCATTAATTATATTATAATATTTTTTTTTTTTTTTGGCAACAGCAATTTATATATAAAATATTTTCCTACCATAATTTCCACAAATAAGTTGGTCATTAAAACTTAATTTCCCTCTATTATTATGTTGTGACCAAAATTGCTCCAAACATTATTTTAATTAGAATAGTTTTGAGTTTGGGATTGGACAGTGGACAATAAATTAAAACTCTTTTCCTTTAGGACATTATAATATTTTCCTTTAATACACTCATCATCAAAAGTTTTGTTGTAAAACATAAGCAATGATTCAATGAAAAGTTTATATAAAGGATCTTCTGGATACGACCTACATTTTTTTGTTGTATAATAATGTCATCAGCAATTATATCATTTTGTCTAAAAATTTTATTGTTTGTTTAGTGCTGGTTCGTTGCCTTTGCTTTTCTTCATTCTTATTAAAATAGGGACAAGTGAATCTTTGAAATAAACTCCTGTGACAGAAATTATTAAAGGAAATTATAGCTCAAGTCATATTATTTTGACGGAGAGAACGCAAATAGTAATCATCTATCAAAGTTGTGACTAATTGTTATAAGAAACGTTATTGAATTATAAGATATATTTTAGACAATTTTATAGTTATATGAGACGGAATTTTTTGCAGAATAAAGGGACTTTAAAGTTTTCCTCAATATACGAAAAATCATACTAATTTTTAGTAATTCTAACTTAATTTTTGTATCAAAACAATTTTTAAAAAACAAAACTACAATACATCGGACAAAATATTTAGTTAATAAATAAAATTAGGTAAGAACTAACTCACAAGGAATAAATTCTGACAAGTAGACAGTATGTTTTCATTTAATTTCTGGAACAACGATAAAGTTTTAAATTTTTAAAATAAACTTATTGCATTTTAGTAATGACATGCACATAGCACATACTACTCAAATTGATACTCATATAACATCAAACAAGTTTAAATTAAAACTTCATTTCCATATTATATTTATGTAGAAATTTCCATATTGTTTACAAAAGATATTTTTGTACTATATGGATGGGAAAATTTGTTGTATATCTCAAGTAATATAAATTAATTTAATATAACCTAAAATTATAAATTCATATACTCTTGTAGCTACATATTATTTGCTTTTATGCTTGAATAAAGCAATGTCAAAACATGAACGATAAATAATTCAGAATGGAAATTGTAACCTAGGTATAATAGAAATTTAATAATAATTAAAATCTATAGATAGATACATTTGAGTGGGTTTAATTAAATCCAAATATATTTGTAGAAGTATAGAAGAAAAAGTAAATGATCGTAAATTGCTTTCAAATAAGAAAATTATTAGCTTCCCTTCGTCCCTGCGTAGTAACATAATATCATCGAAGATTTGCTTTCATGTAACGTTTTTCTTGCAACTTTTGTACGTTACAACAAATTCCATCTTTTCGATATTTTAACAATAATCCATTTATTGGAAGTATACTTGAGGAGATCTTAAAAAATTCAATATTGATTGAGACAATGGAAGTGAGTAACGATGAAGACAACAATTAACAATATAAAATTAAATGACAGTAAAAATTAAAAAATTCTATCTATTCTATCTATTCTATCTATTCTATCTATTCTATCTATTCTATCTATTCTATCTATTCTATCTATTCTATCTA
>JANSTT010009601.1:0-25437 GCA_026745375.1 Platyura marginata | reverse complement strand
TGGTTTTAGAGGATTAAAAATAAGCAAAATAGATACAAAAATAGTGGTTTATGCCGAAAAAGTGTTTTATAAGAAAATAGAGAAAATAGAGGAAATAGTGGGAAACAATATAGGTTTAGTTGCATCAAAAAGCCTCAAATCGAGTTTATACATTGAAAAAAAATCGATATCATGTCCAGAAAAAAATAGTTTATTCTCTAATTTTTCCGGGTCCTACTAATGACTTTATGTGAAACTTGGCTCTGTTTTCGAGATATCAACTTTTTTATGTGTGGCTCCATGTATCACAATAAGTTCATAAGAATATCCAAATTCTCTAAAGATTTTGACATTTTGTTTTAAAATGAATGAGACGACTTTAAACCAGTGTTGCCAATTCTTATGTGAGCATGGTGCCTAGATTTAAATGAAAAAAGTCCTATATTCGGATTCTTTAGCGCTAAATTTAATTTATTTTTTAAAAAAAAGATACTCAATAATAATCACTTTTCATTCAGAAATATTTCCCAATGAAAGTATCAAAAATATTACGAATTATTTAAATATTTCGTGTACCACCTACTTTTACTCAAATGCACCACCGGTAATACGCGTACCACCATTTGGAATTCGCTGGTATAGAGGATCCTGTAGCCATAGTTTGAAGTCCTTTAATTGCTGTGATAATACACCACGAATTTTGAAATTTGCAGTTGATTCTGAGCTTGTATTTTGTTCGCACAAAATGTCGATGTCGGAATTATTCCGACTGCTACAGAGGTGTCGAGATCAGAATTACCATTCATAAATAATTTTTATGCATTGTTATTTCAATCTCGACATCTCTCATTATCTCTCAATCATTCCGACATTGACATTTTGTGCGAACAAAATACAAGCTCTGGTTTCTCAGAACAATGTCCTTGACTTAGGGTTCAATATCAATTTAGGTATCGGAAATTCGATTAGCGACAAACGCATTTCACAGAGAGTTACTTTAATTATACTACCACATATCTAACGCCTACAAAGTCGCTTTTCACTCGTCCACTTAAAAAGTGATTTATAATTTAGATTTTTTACGAGGTTCAAATGTCACAAGTTGTCACAATTAAGTTGGTTTTATTATTTTGTTAATTATATTTGAATAAATATTTTATGTTTTCAAAAATTAATAAGATTTTTATCGTCGTCATTTCAATTCCATATACTTAAGCCAAAAAAAAAAAAATCGATTCGAGAAATGCCTAGGCGTTTTATTACAGTGGACGGTTTAGTAGTAGGATTTTTCTTGTGTTTCAAGCTTTCAAAAAAAATATTTCAAGAATCTTTAATGACATCATGATCCACAAATTTTATTACACAAGTAATCATACAAATTATAAGCAAAATAAAATCAACTAAAAAATAACTTCAACAATCACTAAATAAGTGAATGTGAATCAGTTATCTTTTGTTATAATATTATTACATTTTCACACGTTTAATTTACAAGTTTTTAACGACTTGAAAGTACTCAAAAATAAGATTAAGATTATTATGTTAACTGCTTATAGGTGTATTTTGTTTATCATATTAATTTGTTTTTCAATTAGAAGATTAGATATTACGTACGTGTCACAGTTATCGGATTCACTAACGGAACAATCCATTGATTTATGATTATCATTTTTGATATTAAAAAAAGTTACGAAATTATACTGGGGCTAACAGCAGTGTGTCACTTAAATAAAAAGATAAATAAATATCTTAAGATGAGCTAATAATAACAGAGATTAGGTTATTTTAGAAATCCTGTTCAAGATAGCGGTATTTTCTTACAATTAATCAAATTAATTAAACCATTTGAATTTTAGAGATAAAAAAAAAATATGTTTTTGGTTCGGATAAGGCCGGTCGTTCCTCCCACACGCGATTTCATCCGAATTGCGTTCGTCAGAAATGTGACGTTTACATGCGATTTGGATTTACATGCGATTCGGATACACTGAAATGCATTAAACGTCGCCCACTGTATGCGTTACAATTTTTGCGTTTTTGGTCGTTTTGATCACAATTGCGAACATTCCCATTTTGAGGCTGGGCGTCCACTGCATGGATTTTCATATGAATTGTGTTCGTCAGGAAGGTGACGAATATATGCGAAATGCGAACGATCCTGATACACTGAAATTATTAAACATCGTCCACCTGTATGCGATACAATTTGTGCGGTTTCGTGCGTCCCATTTCGATGGAATTTTTGGAACGGATATTGAAAAAAATAAAAAAAGGCAGCTAAGTCAAGCTAACACGGCTTCCATACTAAACTACCTCGTTTATTAATAATACAGTAAAAAGTAAAAAGGACAGCAAAAATCGTTATAAAGGATGTTTTTTTAGAGGTTGGATTTTCCAATTCCAATTGTCAAACGGTGATCATATGAACAGACTTAGTTACGTCAGAACAACGTTTGTAAATTGTGCAAATTTATTTCGAAAATCGTGGTTTAGTTCGTCTCAATTGATTTATTGAAGGAAACATTTACATAATTTTGCGTAATGAAGCTGTGAATTGGCCTCCATGATCATCCGTTTTAACACTTATTGGTATATTTTTTGTGGAGATATGTGAAGTCGCTAGTTTACGCCGATTAACTAGAGACAATTGTCAACTTGGAAGCCAACATTCGCTGTGTTATTGCCGATATACGGCCCCCAGATGCGAGATTGCGCTTTATTTGAGACAGGCGCAACAAAACAACCATATGCCCGAAATTAAATTTAAACACTAATGGCATAAAATAATCCTTCCACGATTTCTAGGTTTTATTTAATTTTAAAGTTCTATATCTCTTAAAAAAAAGGCTGCTAAGTAAATCTACGGGGCTTCCACACAAAACTACTCTTCCCTTCATTTTTCAAATCTTTCGCCAACGTTCTCCACTTTTCCCCCACTCTTCCCAACTCTTCTCCCACTCGTCCCCACCCATTTTCCACTTTTTCCCACCCTTTCTCTACTTTTTCCCATCCTTCCCTACCCCCACCCACTTTTCCCCATTCTCCTCCACTTTTTCCCATCCTCCCCCTACTTTTCCCCATTCATCCTCACCCTCCCTATTTTTTTTTATGGGAGGTCCTATAACGGTTAACGCTGGGTCAAAAACAATGACCACCATTTATGAGAAACAAAAAAATAAAAGTGGATATTTCACAAAAATTTCGATTTTAAATTTTTGAAAAATTAAAGTGTAACCAATGCTTCCACTAATTTTTTAGTTTGTGGAAGCAAAACACTCTTTATTAAGCATAAGGAAACCAACAGGTCGTACCAAAAAGTGTTTCATCAAAATTCTATTACGAATTCGAAGTTGAACATTTTTCCTAGTCTTCCATAAATAATATTCCACGATATTTATGCCAACATTTCTTACACACATACATACATATGTGTACATACATGTCACTCTAAATAAATATCCATTTATAACAAAAAATTGCTTACTACTATATACTTGCATGATTTGAAACAGTTACCATAATATTATATAAAATAAAGATCATATCGTACGGGTTTGTTGGATGAAAAAAAAAAGAAAAGAAAAAAAAAATAAATAAATTCAAACAAATTCATTGAACAGGACAAGAAAATAGTATTTCGTTTGTGCTGATGTTTGTTGGCAATGTCCTATATTCTATACGGCAGATGTGTGGAGTAAATTAAAATAGAAAAATAAAACTTTCCGCAACTACTTATCAATGAAACCAAATTCAATTCAAGAAACTTAATTTTTGTTGGCTATGAGGAATTTGCGTACACTCTAAAAAAAAATAAAAAAATAGAATTAATTTATTATCATCTTGAAAGGAAACAGTCAACTTTATTATTTATCTTGTCTCTTGTCTGTTTATGTTCTCATTAGTTAAAGTTAAGAGTCCTACAAACAGCAAAGATATTACAATTCATACAGAGTCGGTACATAGTACATATTTCTAATCAATATTTGTATCCTTAGGGGTTGTTGATTTCCCTTATTTCTGGTATAAAAAAATTATTTTTTTCTTTGCACCCACTGAATATATCTGCAGATAGTTAATATGCCGATGGCGTAGATATAGACTCAATATTTTTATTTTTTTTTTATATATATAAAAAGGAATTTTAAAGGCATCTCACAATTTAGTAGGCAGATCTTGTTTTTTGATTTCTACGGATATTTTGCCTTTGGTAATAAATTTCATTGTGAGATTGTTTTATTTACAGATATGCATGCAGGGTGATTCCAATTTCTATGTTGGCAACACTGTAAATATGACAGCTGTCAATAATGACGCGAAAAAGAATTTAAGGAAAATTCGTAGATACGTTCAGAAAAACCGTGTAAAATGAGACAAGGATTGTATGGAAAAATGGGGAATGGTTCCACTGAATGCTAGGTTACGAAGCCGATTGGGCTATAATATATTTTATAACATATTATAGCCCAATCGGCTTCGTATTTCTTATTAGAAATGTAAAATTTTCCCTTCCCCTATTTACTTTAATTTAGAAACTTACGCACGTCAAAGGAAATGACACAAGGGTGCGTTAGTTTGTGAAATGAGTGCATTTAATGCAAATTAATCGATTTTGTGAAACGGGTGAAATAATATTTATTTATTTTAAATTTGCAAACCGTGTTAATGCGAAACCGTGCAATTCAGGTGGCGTACAAATCGAGGAATGGGTGTAATTGTGTTTATTTCGTATTTTAATAAAGATAAAAGATTATGGTTTTGGTAATTTTGGACAAAAAAAAAACCACAAATGTATAAATGTATAATCAGCACGATTCACGAAATTGTTCTTGTTGGCGTGAAATATTTTTTCATCGCTGCGTTGCAATGCGATTTTTTCCAAACGTGAAATTCGTTTTTAATAACCTTTCACGGTAAATTCAATTGCTCGCCAACAACAACAACAATTTCGTGAATCGCCCTGAGTATGGTACAGAGGGAGTATGACAAAAAGAATATTTATACACGAAATGGCGACTGTGAATTTTTTTCGTTATCTTCAAACAAAAAGGAAATTAGTGATATCACAATCACAAACCGTTTCAATTGTGTGATTTAATATAACATCAAACTATACAATAAATGATTGACGAAAAAGAAAAAAAGAACCAAAAATAATATTTCAAACATAATTTAAAACTAAATAATTTATTAAAACAATCTGTTTATTTCATATAAAAAAAAGTGTTATCTATCCATATCAACCACAAAACTGGTAATTTTAGTAACTCACGCTACATGGTAAGTTTGATTTAAATTTTTTTCACATTTACAAAAAGCTTCTGAATGTGTACGCATTGAATTATCCAATAAAGAAATCAATATTGAATAAATTAAATCTTCCTTGAGTTATATTGTCAATGAAATTTCATTTTTTCTATCTCTCTCTTTCTTCTATTTGGTTCTGCGTTCGCCTTTTTATTTAATAATAATTTTTTTTTGTTTTTTTTTCTTTTTGGTGAATGATCTCAGAGTTGGGAACGTTTTAATAATAAATTTAATAATATATAAACGAAAGCGTTGAGTTTTCGTTATAACACAGCAAAAAAAAAAAAAATTGTACGGGGCGTGTACATATCTACCTAAGTATGTACAATGTGTATGTAAAGTCTGAAGGTTAATTTCCATATTAAGTAGAATTTTGCCATAGCGATTGGGAAGTAAATATGATGCTCTGTGTTTACTTTAATAAAAGTACTATATAGAAAAGAAACAAAACTCTCTTATTCAACGAAGAGAAAATATTGAATTTAAATTTTTTTTACATAAAAATGAATAATTCATTAAAAACAAAACACTGAAATCTTTTCAGAAAATTGGAAAATCTATGGGCATTTGTGAAATCTGTAAGAATTAAAAAAAAAGAAAGAAAGAAAAATTGATGATTTAATTTCTGCATAGTGCAAACTTAATCCGTACGGTCCATCAACAGCGTCTAGCACAAATTTTGAAGGATTTCGTAGGATATTTGGAATTTGTCTCGACTTATTATGTTGAAATTTGAACGAAAAATTGATCAATTACGAATGCGTAAAGGACCGTTCATCAAATGGCTTAGTGGTAGAGGTGATGTCATTTGGAACGGGAAATCCTGAGTTCAATCTCTGTCTGAGTGTAAAAATTGTGTTTTCCTTCATACGAAGATTAAGCTTTAGGCAGAGTGGTTCGGATTCCATTTAATACTGTAGGTCCAGTATATTAATTCAGGAAATAACTGCTAAATTTCGCCCTTTCTTTCTGAAGGAATCATTTCATATATTAGAAAAAACATTAGTTAGTTTGACAGTTTTTCGGTGTGTTCATCTGAAATGACGTAAAAAGAGGGTTGCGCTCGACAAAGTTTTGAATTAATCGACGAGTCAGCCAAAAAAATCCATCTAGTGTTAAACAGGCTAAATCATAATTGAACGAAGCAATTCTGACTTTGTTTTAAAAAATTTGTTCAAATTAAGGCATGAGTATACGGCAAATTACATTTCGCCGAAAGTACATGGCTATTCATTCCATGTTTGACAGTTCTATAAAGTTATTTCGACTTTTAAAAAAGGGATAATTTCGCGAAAAATATAGATACGAGCAATATATGCCGCTTAAAATGATCCGTTCTCCAAAGGAACTAATAGAGGTAGCTTAAAAATTAAAATGCCCTTAAGGTAAACTCTTAAAGAAAGAGGTATATACTTTCAAATGCATATGGAATATCGGCCAAAAACAAATACTGACATGGTGTCAGAACAAAAACCACTGCGTTAAAAAAACCAGAAACAATCTCGCTTCACATTTGAAAGCACAATATTAATGAAGCGCCGTTTATACTTGTTTTTGAACAATATAAATGTGCATAACCAATTAGACCTCCCCGAAGTCACTCCTAATGGCCTTTTATGTACTATATAGCATACATGTATAACTAATATTTTCTTCAGAACGCCGCCCGAGTTCTTCATTTAAACATATTACGTTAATTGTTTCCAGCAATATACGCTAAGTTACCTCTTTAGAAAATATATGTTACACGTACATTTTCGTTTCATCTTATGGGGATATGTTAAGAATGAACAAGGGTACGTACATATATATATATATATATAATACATACTATATATGTACATTATATGTATGTATGTATGTATGTAATGTATAGTATATATGTATGTATGTACATATATATTGATAGAGAATGGTTTTGGGCACCATCCATCGTCTCAATAGGAGTATGGTATTAAATGTAGCACAAAGTCGAGAATTTGTTAAAGAAACATGAACAGCATTGAGACTTGAACTCCCCCTTTGTGTATATAATATGAGATAAAGTGGTTAAAGTTATACACAATTTTAAATGAATATTTGAGCGTTTTAGATTTTATATGCATATTATTATCTATATATCATACAATGAATATGTTATGATACCATTTGTTAAGTAAAACTTTTCGAAAGGGTTTAATAATAGACTTTCACATTTTGGGGGCGGTTTTTTTTTTAGGAGGGGGTTGGTTGGCTGGGGTGTGTGGTAGAAGTTGAAAACCAGCTCTCGAGTCTATGGAAAATTATTCTGTCGAAAAATTCTAGTCAGCGTTGTTTATCTACAATGTTATTTATGAAAGGGATGCTTTATGTAAAAAAAAAAACTGAATTAATGAATTTATAAATACAAAACAGGAGTTCAAATTAGATTTTATATTTATGTAGTTGTCTTTTCTAATTAACATAAATATTACAGTAACGTTTTCGTAATGTGAATGTAAATGCTTTCGCCTGCCGAAGACTACCACCATCACCTCTAGAGCAAGCCATTTATAAATACAGTAGAATCTCGAAAACTCGAAACCACAAAAAGTCGAACACAAAATTTACTTATATGAAACTCTATAAAACTCGAACACGAAATGTGTACCGAGTTTAGCATATTTTAAGCCATTAATGGATGTCCCCCGATTCCTTCGTCTGAATTTGACAAAACTTCACACTGACACTCTTTAAGGTATCTACCTGTCCATAAAAACCAATACGTGATACCTCTCACCTGGTTCTAGCTGGATTTTTTCTAAAATTGCTCTATTTTTGGGTATTATTCTACCTAATAGTCGTTAATGGGTTAAAAAAAGTAATACATCCACTATAGTCTCCTCGAAAACTCGAACAGGGGTTAAAATAATTCCGTCCCGAGTTTCTGAGATTCTACTGTAGTACATCGCTCGGGAAGGGGGGACATATAGTATAAACATGTGACCATAGAAAGAGAATTATAATTGATCCTAAGGGATCGCAATAGCAAAGTATGGTTTATTAAGCTATACCAATACCAATATACCAAATGTTAGAAATATATTTGCAGGGATTTGCAGATTTGCAGAGCTATAATAATACAACAAATACGAGACAAAAAAATTAGAATATTTAATGGATAAGAAGCAAAAAAACAAACAAAAGAAACAAAAAATAGTGACGTTAACAAGAAGAAAACATAATTTCTGTCAATCCAATTTTCCTATCTCTTACCTGGGGCCCCTCATATGCATAACAATGTGACAGCGCCGACGGACGTGTACATATTTATTTTAACATTTTCCAATGAATATCTTCGTGTTATTAATTTTAATTAATTCTTAAAAGAAAAACAAAACAGCACTGTCTGCGGCTTTGAAATGAAAAATATCAAATTTCAGAATAATCACATGTAATTTGAACAAAAAAAAATAATAAAAAAATGGAACAAACCATGTAACTTGAGAACACAAGTTTTTATGTGTTAAGTAAAAAAAAAAATTTCTTTGATGGTTCTGAAGAAGACCCATGCATCTTAAAGTTTTTTTTTATATAGTATTTTATGTAATTACGGACAATCGAACAGTCACAATTCGCTTAGGCTTCTTGCATTACATAAATATATTAGTTGGGTTAGCTATAATTCCCGTCCTAACGTTAACACAAATAACAAATTGTTAATTATTATTAAAGTACCTACCTTCGTAAATCGTCGTTGCGTAAAATTTGATTGGCATTTAAAATACCAAAATTAATTTCCAAACTTTTTTGACGTTCCAAAAATTTTTCCTGATTTTCTAACATAATTGTTTCATAAATTTATATGGCAAAGAGAAAAACATTATTTTCTCATGATTTGATGAGAAAATGGAATAAATTTTAAAAAAAAAGTTTGAAAATTAATTTTGAAATAAGATTCTATACAGAAATATTTATATTAACGACAGTATAATACGACGATTTCCGAAAGTAGGTACTTTTCCTAGCAAACAAAAACCACTTAGAGAAATCGCCTACATACCAGACACGAATCCTGCTAACATTGTATGGAAGGAGGATATCAAATCTGTATATAAAAATATTAAAAATAAAATCTCCATGATGAAGTTCATTCACCCAATCACTTTTCTATATGGAATGCATTCTGCAAATCATATCTGGACCCAAATTCTGGTCCAGTGAGAGATAATGACAGCTCAAACCGTAACGAATTGGTGTATTTAAACGCGGAACATATAAGTGTATTTATTTTTCACTTTAAATGTGTTAGTACGAGTTTTGAAACGGTTCTAATCGGTAATATCATTTGTTAATAAATTAATTATATTAATTAATAATACGGCATTCTATATTTGAATTATATAGGTATGTATAGCAAATGTCAAATTATCTAACCTCACGAGTAAAAGAAAAAATGGCATATGAGAGAAGTTTCGGTAAATCCCTATTCCCTATTACAAAAAAAAAAACTGAATATTTCTGAATTATGCCAGAATTATTCAGTTTTGTACCGCAATACTCCATCTGTCATTATCGATCACTATGCGACCAGAATTTGGATGCTGATCTGAGGTCTTACTCTTAAAAACGATAGTCGTTTAGGCGTAAATTAAATATTGTTTCTTTAAGCACTTCCACTACAACAGTTCGTCAAATGTCAAAGCCGCCACTGTTTTAAGTTTAAAGAAATATTCGTCCGCCGTTTAGTAGGCGTATTCATGTCATTGACGATAGTAGAGGAAAAAAAACGATAAACGACACAAATACGCGTCGTATCGTTTTCAAAATTAAACCCACAGAATAAAAAGAAACGATAAACGACACAAATACGCGTCGTAACATTTTCAAGAGTTTTTTTCGCTTAAAATTAATTTTTATTATGTAAGTGCTTCTTCTACAAAAAAAAAATTTACGCTTGGTGCCTACTATGTAACATTAAAATTTTTGGCATATAATAGTCTTCTTTGATATCATCGACATTTCATATTTATACATCATTATAGTGTGTTAATCAAACAAACAAAAAATTAAATGATGTACGATGACGTCACACAAACATATTATAACCACACAAAATCAATCTTTATTAGATGAAGATCCATAGGTATACACATATTTATGTATGTATAACGATACAAAGTTTGTGGCTTATTTGTTGTATTTAATTAATTATATTTGTTCAAAAATGTAATAACAAAAAAAAAAAAAAACAAACAAAAACCACTTACCTCTCTTAAATGCTGGAAAAAATCCTCAATGCTATTGTATCTCTCATTTAAAATTGTATTTTTGAATTAATATTATTCGTTTCTAATTACCATTAAATAGATATTTCACATGACACTTCTTCCACTAAATAGATATATTAACACAAATATTCTTGTTTCATTCTAACTAAATGGTAAATTTTAAAACAAAATTCTGTCACTCGCTACTGTTGAAAGTTGTTGGTGTAGTTTATTGTTGTTGTTGTTATACTTGTAAAACTGAAATAGATAATAATAACATATATTAGAAGAATATAGTAAATGCTATAAGGTTATGGTAGTTTTATGTGTTGTTCCAATTAAATGATAAATTAATGAACATTGTACGCAATGCTTCATAAACACGCTATGCTCATATAGACCTATAATATATGTATGGATATGTATGTAATATAACTGGGAATAGAATTATTATATGGATATAAATGTAAAGTAAATATTAAAGTTATTTATACTTTAAAAAGTTTTTCGTAAAACTACTTTACTAATACATAACATTTTTGGATTTGATTAATTCAATTTCATTTAATTATGAGCATCATTAGGTAAATTTAATTTAATTTGACGTCTTGATTAGTTTGTCTTTAATGTTTAAAAAAGCGGGAAAAAACTATATTTTTTCGTAGAATTTAGTAATATAGTGTTGCCAGATAGTGTAAAATATCCCAAATTACCAGATTTCATACAAACAAACAAATTGATACTAGGTCTTTTTCGAAAATAACCATCGATATATTAGGCTGGCCATCTATACTCCTTAGGAAGGTATTAATACTCCTTTCAAAGCTTTTGTACTTCTCAAAATATCTATACTCCATTGAAATTGAATTGAATACTTCCTGAAATTGCAAAATATATTATATAGATATATTAAGCTGGCCATCTATACTCCTTTGGAAAGTATTAATACTCCTTTCAAAGCTTTTGTACTTCTCAAAATATCTATACTCCATTGAAAGAGTATATTCCTGAAATTGCAAAATGGGAATTTTTTTTTAATTGGCAACACTACACAATTTAGACTTCTTTTTTTCGTTGTTAATCTAGTACATATTAATTACTACTGTTAAATGTCATTTCCCCCCTGATATAGTGAAGATTGGCAACCGTTCTCACAAAGCACCCAAATCCATCACCATTTCCGACGTACGATGGTACTTCGGATTTTATGAAACCAGTCTACTCGCCAAGTACCGATCAACAAAAAAACGATACAGATTCAGGATATGTACTTTACGAAGTGAAGCAATTGGTCTGCCAAGTTCGGACACACCCTCTGAGGCAGTTGATTTTGACAGTCTCCACATTAAGGTCTTTTGCAGAAATTGTAAAAAAGGAAGGTGGCACTGGCAAGAAGGGGAACCAACAAATGTTACGCTAGAAATTATCAATACTCCAGACAGGCTGATGAGGAGGATCTTTCAGTTTACAGCAACAGCATTATGCCTAGCGTTCAATTAAGGCTATGCTACCAAAAGAGGCATAACAACATTAAATTCGGATGTGGCTGCTATCTCAATTGTATTGACAGATTCCTAACAGATTTTACTTCGAATTCCCTGCGCAGTCTTAGGCACTGTGGAGCACATTGAAAACAAATACCTTTTATACGAGAATGTTCGCAATTTTCTTATCATGTTATAGTGAAACCGTGTTATAGTATACCGGGTTAGATGAAAATTTCCGTAATTTTCTTATCGTGTTAAATTGAAACAGTGTTGTAGGAGGGCTACCTATAATGTTATTCCATTTCATATTAAGCTCAGTATAGTTTTTTTTTCTAATCTTCATCAGTGTATCCAGACCATAGTGACACAGCTGAGCTCTATGTCATCATTTGGAAACTTAATGATGGAATTGCAATAAACCCAGCACAAAGAAATTAGAGGTCTTGTGCATAAATAACAAAAGTTATTAAGTAAAAAGCACAAACACAAACACAAATGGCACACAAAATTGTTATGATTAATTTTATCTTTTGTTTGACATCATTTCCGTCATATATTTATGTATGTATGTAGTACATTTAATACTTATTATACTAAATATAATTCTAAATGAAAAGATCATCGAATGTCATAAAACTTAAGCATATTAGTAATTGTTTTTTATTATTAAGCAGTAAAGAGTAATCAGAAATATAATTTATCAAGCTTTTTTTCAGAGATAAGTAGAACATAAAGTAATTTTCTATTTTTGGCTACACGAAACACCATAGCGATATAGAAACAAAATATTGCAATCGATTTTATTTTAGTTCTATGGCATAGTATAGTACTAAACAATGTTTTACGTGTTTGTAGGTGGAAACTTGTCCATAAATGATGTATATTATATACCTATGTATATATAGGTTATATTTATCATCATCATTAAATATGTACAAGTTTTATTATAATATAAAATTGACAAAAAATATTCCAAGAATTAATGGTGGAAAAAAAAAGTTAATTTTTTCGGTAGAAATAAATCGAAAAAAAAAATTACCAAGCAAATTGTTATTTGGTTGTTTTATAAATGTTCCAACGAACATTTATACATTTTTGCAATTGAAATAACAGCCCATGAATGACCTGACAAATGAATTGGGTAGCGTGTTGTATGATCCAATAAAAACAAAAAAAAAAGCAAAAAAAAAAAAACCTAGCTATGTAGGTAATATACAGTAGGGTGGGTTGATTTACACATTTCTTCCTATCCCCGAGTTAATAATGTTCAGGTTCACCTTTTATGTTACATGAAATTTATACAATTTGAGCTCTCGTGTTTTTCAATGGATTTCTAAATTTTTTTTTTTATTTTGTAACATTTAAAAATAGTTAAAAATTGAAATAGTAGGTAATAATAATGTTAAAAATAAGATTTTTTTTTTTACTTTTCATTAGAAAATATTATTTATATTACGCTCTGGGGAAACCCTACCGAACAAGTTGAAACAAGCAGTGGCGACAAAGGCTTTCAATCCCTTTTCCTGGAACTGTAATCCCGTTGCTGAGAACTACGGTATACCAGAACTACGGTACGAGTAATTTTTTTTTATTATTATCACAATTGCTCATAATAAAACTAGGGATGGCTACGACATGGAACTGGACCAAAATATTTGACATCGGGCGAATCAAAATTTTAAAAACTCACGGGATGACCTCGGAAAAAGTCAAATAAAGAGTATATTAAGTGTTTCTCTCTCATAATGAGATTTAGCTTTGGGGCCGAGTGGTTCGGATTCCACTTAAAACTGTAGGTCTAGGCTAGGGAATTATTGCTGAAATTCGCCGATTCTACAAAGGAAACATTTCAAATTTTAGAAAAAAAAAACATCTGAAACATGAGAATTTGAAGAGTTTGGCAGTTGGAGTGTTTTCAACTGAAATAATGTAAAAGGCACTCTGAAAGAGGGTTGAGCGGGGGAGATCAACGTCCTCAAGTTCAAGAGAACACCACAAGAGTTTCGAATAAATCGACGTTAACTGAGAACCGACAGATATGGCGAGGAGTTGTGGAGTCAGCAAAAAAAACCCCCAACTTGGAGGTAAGAAGGCTAAATCATCAATCATCAAAGTTCACTAATTTAATAGTTCTACTAATAAAAAAAAAAGTTTATCACGAACTGAACCTATGATTGGAGGAGAGAGCAATTCTATACAGTACCTACACGATATAAAACTTGCCGCTCAGGCATGGAGACTGAGAAAAGAAAAAAATCAATCATTTACGACTAACATCACTGTTCACTGAAATGATAAAACTGATAAGCAATGAATGAACTTGTTTGTCTTCAATTTTATCCATCACTGTGTCACGATATAATGCTTGAAAGCATTTTGTAATTGCCCTTCAAAGAAATTACATTTAATTCAACAATGGCCTATATATGTATTATATTGAATGTGGTGACCAACCACCCCCCTTAAACCGACGTATTGAAATGCGAATTAAAGTCATATAAATTAAATTAAAAATAGAAAAATAAATCCAAAAGTAAATCAACATATTAAAGACATTTATCAAACATATAATAAAAAAAAAAAAATCTAAATTAAAGTTGATATCCCATTTCCATTTATGATTACATGATTGCCGTTTTGTTCAATATCATGTACACACTACACACGTACCAACATCGTACCTACATCAAATAGCTCTAACCAATACCAATATCTAATTAAATAATATTTCAATCGAATGGAATAGTTTCACATGTTAATTATGGATATCTACCACGATTTATTTTAATATCGAAGCTTGGCTATAATTTTACTATTAATTAATAAACATAAATAATGGATTTGTGGAAAAAAAATAATAAAAAAATAAAAAAATAAAAATCAGATGATTAATTAATTTATTATGGAAGCTCTCCAATAACATTCTCACAATATAAATGTAATGTTTGGTTGAACTTAATTATTTTTCAATACAAAAACATTTATTATGATGACCGAACAAACGATAAATGGAATTATATAATTTTATAATATTTACATACTTGATGTGCCCGTGTTATGAGTGATATGGAATTATATTTTATAATTGTATTAAATATAGAGAGAAAAAAACAATCCCAATGTCGTTTTTTTTTCAATTTTTTGTTATTATTATTTTGTATGGTTTTTGGACATATTTCCATCGGTCTCCGGTTCAAATCTACGTCAAAGATTTCCTAGGTATTTCGAATTATTGATCCACCTTATAATGCAGGGTTTAACCAAAAGGCAAGTCCTAATAAATTCACTTGTGTTGGTTTACTGCGGATTGATAAATTACAAAAATCACATACAAAATGCAAGCGCATCTTGAAAAAACGGTCTACCCTATTCCTTTTTTTATCTATTTTAAGTATTATTGCAACTCTTTACTCATCATTCGATTGACCGCCGGCTGGCTTTTTCTCTAATTAAAAGAAACAACAACATGAGAGAGTGAGAGAAAGAATGCGCACTATATTGCATATCTTTTGACATCGATGAAGCTAATAAGTACAACACGCATAGCAATAGGCTACTGGTGTTTTCTTTGGTTTGTATATATTATAAATGATATGTAATGAATTATGCTAAATAAGCTAACTAAAACAGAGGCTTACTGAAAATAATTCGGAACACTACGCAAAAATTAAAAAAAAATCCAATCTTTCGGAAAATGTGTGTACGATAGACGCGTGATTGTGTGAGTTGCACATGGGAAGAGCAAACGCTGTTAACCGCTGGAGACTAATATTCTATTCTTAATTGAGAACGAATTACGTAAAACTTCCTATTGGAGTGAAAATTCTAATCTGATGACGTCGTAGATTAGAGGAAGAAAAAGGTGGGGCTTCAATTGAATAAAGACTACAAAACAAACAATGAGCCCAACTATAAAGAAGTGGCCTAAGGAATCAAGATACTTTAGGAATAACGTCTGGAGGGCGGATATTAACAATTATTTGGACAGGATGAGGCTTAAGTGGTGGTATAGTCAGTACAACTGACCAAATGGCTCAGTGGTAGAGGTAATGCTCTTAGAACGGGTGATCCCGGATTCGATTCCTATTTGGGAAAAAAATATTAAGTGTTTTTCTCTCATACGGAGTTTGAGCTTTGCCCCAAATGCGTCGAATTCCACTTAAAACTGTATGTCTAGGCCATAGGGCATTATTTCAAGAAATAATTGCTAAAAATTGTCGATTTTACGAAGGAAACATTTCAAATGTTCAAAAAAATATCTGAAGTACGACAATTTGTGGAATTTGGCAGTTACCATTATATGCAGGACATTACTTGTAAATGTTATATATATAATGTGAATAAGTAAATGTTATGTATATAATGTGAATTCAAACAAGATATTTGACGATGCATATTATTGTATTAAATGGGTCAAATCATGTATCAAACATGAAACAATACTGACTCACTCTGTATTCCATTATATAAATTTAAATGGATTATAGCAATAGAATGTTACGAAAGACTATTCCATTATGCGATTATTCGATTATTTTGTCCACATAAATTAGAATGACACCAACATGACAACAACAACAACCAGAACACTGATAGAAAACGCCACTGATTCTTATGTACATGAGTATATATATATATTTTATCATAAACGTTATTATGTACGTTGTACTTGTGCTGTACATGTATCTTGAAACGTCATTTCAGGGTTTTTTTTTTGTTGTTGAAGGAGATCATCATATTATGTTGCCTTTTTATATACATTTTAGTTAAGCTTTACAAATAAAAGAAAATTGGAAAAATAAAATCTGCATGCTATGGAAATATGTATGTATCCCTCTTTTACTACAGTCAGTCTACAGTCCACAGTCTGCACACAAACATTTAGGTATAATATATGTCTACAGTTGATGTTTATTTCTAACATAAATTGTCATTATATTTAAGAAATACTTCGGATATACATTTCCTGTTTTGTTTTTTTGTTTTTTTTGTTTGTTGTTTTTGTTGTTGTCAACTAACTGATGATTTTATTTGCATTAAAGATGAAGACGTAATCGTAAATTTATGTGAATTTTGATTTTTATACTTTGACAACAAGAATTGGCTAAACTTAACTTTATGGACGCAACGACCTGGTAGATGTTGGGGATCAATAGAAAGGGTCCGCCTCATCAACGTTTCTATCGGGACTTTTTGGCCGTCGCCCCTCCCGTTTTCCAGGGGGATTTAAAGCTTGTATGGAGAAATATCAAAATATTTCTTTTTAATTTGAAAAGTGGTGAGTGGAGCAGAGTATGAATCCTTACCAACTTTTGTTCCGGAGCTTTTGAGTGGCGCCCTTCCCCTGCCCTCGAGGGGTTTGTATGGAAAAATTTTGATCTTAAAAATCGCTAATAATTAAAACTTCCATTTGACTTTTATTAATATTCTTTTAACATAAATACTTAGGTGCAGCTTTTTATCAAAAATTACATCCAATCACTAAGGTTTGAAATTCATTCATCTTGTACAGTATAGTCAACAGACGTATGAACAATCAGCAGGAGGTTAATTTCTAGAAATCGGATCTTCCGAACTACATAATCCAAATGATGCGAGTGTCAATGGCATAGATTTAAGTGAGACCTTGTCAAAAGAACCTGGAATATATATATGTATACGAGTACATGTTGATTTTGATTCGGGTGTAAAGGATGTATTGTAAACACTTTATCCGAATGTTCAGAGAGAGATTTCAATGTTAAATTGCTATTGATTTAAGTGTGACCTTTCAACAAAAGGACTTTATTATCTAATAAATTTGTTCTTAAAACACATATTTTTGGATTCTAAAACCACTTTATTCTGCAAAACCGCATAATAAGGGAGTGGCAACCACCGCCCACCAGCTCATCATTGTATTGTATGCCACCCATCCCTATCACCACTTTCCCAGACTTCCCATAAATCCACACATACATCCGGTTAAAATCGTTATATTATCCAGGAACTATATTAATACAATCAAAACGAAAGGAAAACCGGCTGCAATAGAATTAATGTCAATAATATTAAATGAATAGTACATTGGTATGTTAAGGTAAAAACCAACAAAAAAAAAATAAAATTGGTTAAATGGCGTCGGCTGCATACAAAATTGTGTTCATCAACAAATAAAAAACAACAAAAAAATACTGAGGCGTCAAAAATTCGTGATCGCTAACTATTTATGGATTTTCATTTGGTTAACAAGTTTTTTTTTTTTTGTACATTCATCAAGGTAAAAGGAAAGGCCCGAAAAAAGCATATTGTGATGTTATTTGTAGACAAAATGTCACCTCATCAAGTAAATATTGATTTTTTCAAAATTGGTAAACAAAATACAAAGAAAAACCCCGAATGGCCAGTCTTTTTTTCAACGGAGTTCTTTCCATTCGAAAGTTATAAATATTATAAATAATCAAATTTATCAATACAAATTTAAGAGGAAATAAAAACAAAAAGGTTGGGTCCAATGCGTACGAATCAAATCGAAACGGCTATTTTCATATCATGAAAGACAATAAATTATAAATTTTTTTTTTTTATAAATTAACTACCTAATAGAAAAATCCGAAAGGAAGTTTATTAATTCATTATTATATTATTATTAATTTATAATACACTGCAGATGGGATTGTGAATCCCGTCCATCGTCGCTATATAAACTTTCATGATTTCTCCATATCATGACAGACATTTATATCAAATAAATTATTTTTTTTTTTTTCATAAATTAACTACCTGATAGAAAAATCCGAAAGGAAGTCTATGAATTCATTATTCATCATTATTATTATTTATTTATAAAACACTGCAGATGGGAGGTTCTTTTACAAATAAAATTGTAAATAAAACTCTTTTTCGCAAAAACAACACAAATTTTAGATGGAAAACTTTTTTTATTCAAAAAATGGTGCGTAAATGTCAAAAAATTGTTGATAATGCAGATTCGTTTTCATAGGTCACGTGGTTTCTTCGGGTTTTATAAAAAATATGTATATATAAAAAAACAGGGTTTCGTAGCTTAGTGCGGGCCAGTCATGTGTTATTCCAAGATTAAATAATAAAAGAAAAAAAACAGGCGTTTTGAACCTACTATGGGCCACTTTTATTCAACGCACCCACCCACACACCCATAGTGTAAACACACACTTACTTCCAATACACACCAACACTATCAACTGATGATTTTTGTTCACTAATTTTCCGCTAATCTTCATAAACCTAATTGAAATTACTAAAATAAAACACTCATTTAACACTTAGTAATCCTTTTGTTGATGTTTTCGTTCAAATTATCCATTAAATATCAATGAAAATGTTCAATTTTTATGGAATTGACAGAAATCACGAACAGACTTGACTTTTCGATTACAAATGGCCGCGAATGCGATATTGCCAGATGATAAATTAAAAGAAATATTTGGGGTATGTTCAATTCAATGAAAAATTACATTTTTTTTTATTTGTAACATAAAATTCAAATATATTTAGGTAAATTATATTTAAATAAACGATTATAGGAATATTGAACACAATTACAATTATGGTAAAAAACAATATTAAACAATACTAATGACCACTCTATAAATTCGAAGATAGTAATAATCATTTTAGCGCAATTACTTATTCATCTTTTATCTTTATGTTTATATACAACGTTTAAAACTAATAGAAATTTATTGCGTAGATATTTTTACAATAAAATAAACAATTTCTTAAGTATTATTGTAATCTAACACCAACCACCCCTATTCTATATGCATCTTTCCAGGTACATACAATCAAATATTCGTCAAACAATAAATATTTGCCACAAATATCGGAAATATTTCCATATGCAAATTAGGCATTTTTGGTGAATGTGCACGTTTCTACTTAAATTTGTTTGTTTTTCCTCCTAACAAATGCAAAAACGATTTTCATCTGGAAAAGCCGAATTTATAAAAATTATGTCATGACTTTGTTATTGATTTATTTTATGTAAAAAAAAAAAAAATTTACCCAGTCTTCGTTATAAATTTCTTAGGGTGGTGACCATATTTTTGGGTTGTGAGGGAGTATCACAGATTTTATATTTTTATGCAAAAAAGATAACAGAGAGAGAGGAACGCTAATCAATTGCCTTTATGCACATCGTTGGTATAAGTTAGATTGTTGAGCATCTAGCGTTCCCAGAGGCCAGAGGTGTGGTAATCTAAACATTGATTGTGTTTTTAATCTTTGGAAAATGTACTGTAATATGGTGGTGCTAGCCGAAAATATGAATTGGTTGGCATCAGTAGCATTTGACGTTAGTCTCTTCCAACTGTTATGACAGTTTATACTCTGCACCTAGGAGCATCTAGTGAAATATATTGATCCAAAGTACATTCGGATCCCTTTCTATTAGTTTTTTTTATTAGGTCAAATTCACCTGTCCTATTCTAAAAATAGATTTTACTATTTCAATGAAATTCTTGGTTACTCTCGCACAAACATTTTGTTCCATATATATAGGATCAACATAAAAGTCCCCTTAACCAATTAATCACACGTGATATACATACGTATAAAAATCCAACAAAACCGTACCTATATATGTATACAGGAATGTCAACTTCTGGATATACATACATACATACATATATATGTACAATCTTTCTAAGCAAAAACAACCCTGGAAAGCTATTTAGCACTTAATTAAACCTATTCCCATTTCTAAATATAATGCTCCACAAAGCTATATGTAGGTACAATAAGGGTAAACGTTGCGCTACAACAACAAAAACCAACCAAAACCAAATCCCATACCGGTGGTTAGAAATTCCCATTAATCTTACATGTGTACGTACTGTATATGTATGTATACATATATATATATATATGTACATATTCCTTTCTCTTTTCTTCCCATTTCTTTTCTTCTCTGCTTCTGTTCTGTGTTGTTTTGACCACCCCATAATAACACTCACTATACCTGAGACCAGATTCATATAAATATATATCTATATATATGTATATGTATATGTATATAGGTATGTATATGCGATGTGCGATATGGCTACATATCTACAACCTAAAAGCGTATACAATGCCACCCAATTCCATCCAATTTCCACACCACCCACCCCTCCCCCATTCCATTAAACATTAAATTGTGTATTTCATTTTAAAGTTTCTCTGGCGGTGTCCGCAAAGTGCTTGTACTCTGTACCTTATTGCTGCTACATGAAGAGACGATCATGTAATTTTTTGGGAGGGTTTTTTTTTTTTTTTTATTTTTGCATAGGGGGGTAGAACAGCTAATGCTGCTAATGGAACATACACAAGGGAGAAAAATCATCTTAACGAAAAATATACCTCCAAAATGGCATGAAGAAAAAATTCCGTACATACATAGCGAGAGAGAGAAAAGAGAGAGCAGAGAGGGTGAATAAAAAAGAGCTATGATTTTCTATATCGATTTAGAGAGAGCCACACCCTTCCCATTTTTTTTTTTTTTTAGTGTTTAGTGTAGAACACACATTCGTATAGTTAGTTAGGAAGTTAGGTATATTACCCCCCCGCCCCATTACTTTTCGCGTTTTTATGGAAAATGAAATTTTAAAAGAGATACCTGTTCACAGTTTAAGGTAAGAACTTCAATCTTAACTTCCTCCCTACCTTTTTTTAGATTTTTTCTTTTTGTTGTCGGATATTATTTTACTTTCTTGTATCTTCTCTCTGTTATTAGACCTGCCTGAAACATATCTCCTTCAAACGTAAAGTTATAGATGGGATCAAGATAAGAAAAATATTTTTATTTTTTTTTTTTTTTGGGATTAGTAAAGTCTATTACTAGTAAGTAGTACTCCTTGCGCTTTACTACACAAATACTAAATGTAGATAGACAGAGGATGTATACGTGCGTGTTGTGTATACAACAGGGTGTCCCTATTTTTGAGACAGAAAAATGGTCATATATTTTCATGATTTTGAGCAATTTCAAAAACTACACGATATTTACTGGAACTATTGGAATTTACGATGCCATTTTGTAGATTCTAAAATCGATCAAGAAACCATGTGAAAAAAGATCAATTTTTTTATTATTATACCTAGGAACCTAGAGAAATACAATACCGGTATATCGTTTACCGGTATCGAATGTCTCCATGAAAATCATAGTGCAGATGAATGACATGCAACTACGTGACTGCAGCACTGTAAACACGATTAAAGCAGACCTACAGAAAGCGATTGATTTGGAAGTAGCTGGTTCCAGTAAGAAGAGCCCTTGCGATAATAATAACCATGGCATTTTTTTTTCGCGCGAAAAAACAGGATAAATTTTCATTTCACAGGATTTAATTTTTCAAAAAACAGTAGGTATGATTACAGGATATTTAATTTTTAAAAAATAGAAAATGGAAGAAAATAATGGAAAATAGATTAATTTTATTTCAATCAGAATCTACATTAAACATTTTGTCGTCTGATTCGTTTAGTACCAACATCATACTTATCTTTCGATTTTACTTTTCGTAGCATTTCCGCCAATGATAAAACTACGCACGCCATTTTTAAGTTGTTTTTAGTGCTCAGAATGGCTTTAACGTTTCAACATATTAATTGACATTTTTCGTCCGCCCACGTTTTATTCTAAGGAGGGAACACTTGTTCAACACTCAACAGTGACAGTTGATCCGGGTAGACAAAGAATATATTCCACTATTGTTGTCATTTCTCTATAGTGTCACAATTTTCAGTGTCTAAATCTCTAAATGAGTAAATATTTCAACCTATCGCTTCGAAATTGGAACGTTTTTGTCCTTCCATTATTTTATTTTAGCATCCGAGCAATAATTCTTTACATATCCGAATTCATGTGCACTTTTGATTAATTTTTACAGTGTATGTGTGTGTGTGTGTGTGTGTGACTTTAGCTTCGTTGCGCCGGCGAATATTACTTTTTGAAGAGCGTTCCGAATGAACGCACAGTTCATAGAAACGTTTTTTTTCTGTGGTATAACAGTATAGGATGATTACAGGATAATTACAGGATTTATTAGAGTTTGATGACTATTCGGGTGGAATTATGTATACAAATTTACTAAGTATTCCAGCCGTCTTGCGTCGAATCGGAGAGACCATTTTACTCATCGGGTGCAATATGCATAAAAAATTCGAGTGCACTGATCTCTCTAAGATGTCGGAACCTTTATATTGCCTAAATTCAAAATTTCCTGACATTTGGTTACGACGTTACCAGTACAGCAGAATTTCTATAATTCTTTAGGTTATTCCAGTATTTTTATTAAGCGCCACTTAGTTCTAATTAATTTAACATTTCTCCTATTAACCCATTGTGGTCGGCAGATTTCACTGATGGGAGTACCAGCAGGTCGAAGCAAATTTAACGTTTCGCAGTTACTTTTTCGTACGGCATTTAGTTAAGCGCCAGGCGATTAAGAATGACATCATGTCGCCACTGTGGCGGCACCGTCTTCTACGACATAACGTTCGACATACGTTTTCTAACAAAATATTGAGAAAATCATCAAAATGTGCAACTTCAAATTGGGTATTCTGCAAGCTTAATTTTCCATAGAGAAATTCTCTTGAATTTCATATTTTGATGATTTTTTCGAAATTTTGTTAGAAAATCGAAAATAATTTATAAGACAAGAAAGATTGGTCGTAGTTATCCCAATAAAATATTTATTTTTTTAAATACCGGTATATCGGTAAACCGGTAATACCAAAAATTGTCATACCAAAACAATACCGAAATATCGGTATTTTCTTTTAATTTCCGGTATTGTATTCCCTAATTATACCCATGTTATACCAATTAACAGGTAATTCCTTGATTCATGCTAATGACAAAAAAAAATCCATGGAAAGGAGTTTTAGATTTTTTTTTTTTGTGGCAGTTGATGTTGAATATACAAATATGAGTCAAGGAATCGACGCCTTAAAGAATTGGCAAACCGGAACCACTCTGTGTATGTAACCTCTCTTCTACTACATTTTTGCAATGACGACAACGGCGAAAAATAGTTTAAAAAAAAACAAAAAAAACGAGTAATAGAAAAGCTCTTTTGTGTAGTGCTGTAGTATAAATGGCGGATATTGAGTTTGGATATATAGGATGGGTTTATAGAGGGGTGGTTGGATGGTTGTGTTTAGATTGTTGAAATATACTATTTTATTCTTACATTTAAAGGTATCTCCCACCACCCACCTTTTTTCTTCTTTTTTTTTTTTTTTTGGTTTGTTTGAAGCGCCCCCCATTCCCATATATATTTTATAGCTCGCTATATACATAAATGTTGCTTTGTGTTTTATATGCGATGAGATTGAAATTGTTGTTTCATTTTTTTTTCTTTTTCTTGATGTTGCTGTTGTTGTTGTTGTTGTTGTTGTTTTGTTTCAAACATATAAATAGCTCTATTGTATATATGTACATAGATATAATAATATATAATGGAGAGGAAGAAGAGGAAAGTTTTGGGAAATGTAAATTTTTTATTTGGAATGTTTATCGTGTGGGACATGTGGCTTTGTTGATTGTAAAATGGTTCCTTTTTTTGTTGTTGTTGTTGTTGTTTGATTAGGATAATATATTTTTGATATTGAAATGAGAAAAACCAATTTGTTATTGATGTGTAGGTATTAAGGATAAGAAAATTGCCATAAAACGTTTTATTGACGGGAATTTTGTACATTATTGACATAGGAGTGTACATATGGGGGCTAATTGATTTTTAATAAAAATTCTTTTAGGTAAGGCTTTCAAAAGAAGTCCGATCCACTATTTATTCTGAATTGATCCAAAACACATAAAAATGGGGAAACAGACGAAACAGTGACGTTTTTGTCAATTTCTAAGATCGTCACTATTAGTAAAATCGTTGAAAGAGTAAATAAGTTTCCTTAATAGTACACCAAGACCTCGATTTGCGTCGTTTTCAATTAAAGAATTCCTATAGAACGCAATTAAAGAATTCCTATAGAAATCCTATGTAATAGATTATTTCGATTTGCGTCTGTGAAACCAATTAACGACGCAAAACGAGGCCACGGTAAATTTTTAACAAAAAAAAAAAAAATTGAAAATAATTAGCAATTATTATTTTTTATTTAGTTCCCAATTAAATTAGGTCTCCAAAGAAAGTATTTCTATTCGATTGTAAACTTTTTATATTTTTGTATTTTCGTCTGAACG
Source organism: Platyura marginata (assembly GCA_026745375.1). NCBI lineage: Eukaryota > Metazoa > Arthropoda > Insecta > Diptera > Keroplatidae > Platyura > Platyura marginata. Next base: position 226 of record JANSTT010009601.1, on the reverse strand, counting down.
TTTAAATTTGTGTCCAATCGATTAAAAAAGGAATGAAATAATTGACTACGCCGATTATAGTGCAACCTCGATAACTCGAATTCCTCCATAACTCGAAGTTTTTTCATTCACCTTGAATTTGCCTATATTAAGCCATGTTAATTTACCTCTATAAGTCGAAGCATTTAAAATGAAAACTTCTGTAACTCGAATTTTTCTACTTTAGGATTTGACCAAAGAACCTCTA
>JANSTT010009590.1:0-25443 GCA_026745375.1 Platyura marginata | reverse complement strand
ACGATGAGTATTAAGGGGCGTTACAAACTCCGTACCAAAGTTATAATACCCTTTGATTAACATCATACGGGTATAAAGATAAATTTATGTTACGAATATTTTGCTTCCACACACTAAATAAATTAACTCTGCTCTTATTTTAAAAATTTAAAATGCGGATTTTGGTGACTTTTCCACGTTTTGGATATTTTGAACCATACAACAGAATTGGTAGTACAGTATATTCCAATGAACTTGTGCCATTAGTATATTTCTGAGAAAATCCTTATATTTTTGTCATTTTTAATTGAATTTTTATGAAATTTTGGAAAAACCATTAATGATATATACAGATTTGGATTAGAAGTATTCGTCAATAATTGTGCTTACCATTGTGTCTCTTTTCCCTCATCTTTAATTATTCGCCATTTTAGTGAAATATTTGGTAATGATCAAAATTTGCATATGTGCATTGGATTTTTTTTTAATAACATTTATAATTGTATCGGTAAGTAAAGCCTGTTTTCTTAAAAAAAATTAAAATTGGAGTGAAAATATTAATCCAAAATAAGAAAATTAATGGGATTATGCAAATTCTCAGAAATGGGGGAGAAGACGTCTCAGAAAGCACCAAATCAGTTGCAGCTGAGTTAAAAAAAAATCAAATTTACTCTTATATAGAGAGATTTCTAAAAAATTAGGCAAAAATACAAGCATTTTCTTAGAAATATGCTAGTGGCACAAGTTAATTGACAAGATACTGTAAGTCCATTCGTTCACTCGCTTATAACTCAAAAACATTTTTAAAACTTTTCTGTAAAAAAACAGCTTCCACTTTATTTAGTGTAGAAGCAAAGGGATGTTAAGTGGCATGCTGGCATATATAAAAAGGGGCATGTTACAAAATGAGGTAGATTTATTTATTTCAGTAAGAAATATATGTTCCGTTATTTACGAAAACTTCTTCAAATACAACTGAATTGATTGCATATAAAAAAACGCACAGTACTTCCTTTTTTGTACATGCCAACGTCTTTCTGTTTATTGACAATTGCTCTTCTTACGCTTGTGCTAATTTTTCCAAGCAATTTATGTATTAATTGAATTACTGAAGAATATAATTATTATTTCTGTGGTAATAAGTTAAAGTAGCTGTTGAACTAGTTCAACATGATATTAAGTTAATATAATTTCAATCTATTTAATTGTTAACCAGTTCAAAATAACATTAAGTTTATCATATCATATTTGCTATTGATTAAATCAGCTAATTTTACCTATAAATAGTAATGCAATGTAAATAAAAATCAGATTAAATATTCCATTTGAGTCGTTTGTTAGAGTGGAGTGTGGTTCATATAAATTCAACTTGTTTTCAAGACGTATTGAGAAGACTTGGTTCGTTTTCTTTCTATCTTGATCTGTGTTAAATATTTGGTTATGGGGTAGGGGTAAAATGTTTTCCTTTAGCTATTGTGGCCTATCCCACCAAAGTTTGAAGTCTTTCAACTGTAGTGCAAACATACCACGAGATGCGTAGTCTGCTGGATTTTCCTCGGAACAAACATACTGCCATTGACTTGGATTTAAAACGTTTTGATGTCTGACACTCTGTTAGCTACAAAAGTTTTCCAGCTAGATGCATTTCCTTTTATCCAGGCTAGCACGATTGTGGAGTCTGTCCAAGCTAAGACACTTGACTTTATAATATCTAATGCTTTTAACGTTGGAATCAGGAGTTGTGTTAGAAGATGTGCTCCACTTAATTCTAGTTGTGGTAACGTCGTTTTGTTTTTTGTTGGTGATACCCTAGTTTTTAAGACTAGTAATGTTGTTTTTATGTATCCATTCCTTTTGATGATTCTGCTGTAGATTGCTGCTGCATACGCATCGCAGAATCCATGGATTTCTATTTTTTTTGTTATCAGATTTGTGAATCCATCTTGGAATCTTGATTGATTCTTGTGCTTGTAGTTCTACTTTTTGATTTAACCATTTTTTCAAGATATTGGCCGATAATCGTTGATCCATGTTACTTCTAATGTCCATAGTTCTTGAAACATTTGTTTAGCTATGATTGTGACTGTTGCCAGCCACCCTAATGGATCGAATGTCTTAGATGCTTCAGAAAGCTTCATTCTTTTTGTTATTGTATTACCTGCGTTATTCAGATTGATTTTTGTCTCAAAGTGATCAGTTTGAGGGTTCCAGTGAACCCTAAGGTTTTCACTGTTTGATCTGTATCTATTTGAAGTTTACCTACTCTGATGGCACATTTTCCAGAAGCGAGAGATGATTACTTGTCCATTTATGGAGTTGAAGTCCACCTCCTTCTAATAGTTTTATTGTTTCCTTCAATAGATATTTTGTATCTTTGATGGTGTTCCCACCTGATATTAAGTCATCAACATAAAAGTCTCTTCGAGCGATTTTGCTTGCCAATATATGGTGATTTTTATCGTCTTTAGCTAACGATTGCAGTGTTCTGACTGCAAGATATGGTGCACTCGTTGTTCCATATGTTACCGTATTTAATTTATATTCCTGAATAGGTTGATTTCTATCTGGGCGCCAGATGATCCTTTGAAACTCTTGATCTTCCTTTGCTATGTATATTTGCCTATACATTCTTTGAATATCTGCGGTGAACACATATGAGTTCTCCACCGCAAGAGAATTGATAAATCTTCTTATAATTTAGTCCAGTGAGCTGGTTATGAGCTGAACACCACTCTGATTTTGTTCCCTTCTTTAAACACAGCATGATGAGGCATGTAGTATTGTGTTAACGTGGTACATTTTGTGAGTTCCATGTGACCATAAGTCAAGTATTCTTTCATGAAATCACAGTATTCAGATCGTAGTTTCTCATTTTTTATAAATTTCCGTTCAATGTAATGGAATCTAGATAGAGCTTGTTCTTTTGATGAACCAAGTTGTACATTTTTGTCTTTTAAAGGAATTTTTACCACGTACTTTCCATCTACCCCCCTTTTGAGTTGTTTGTGAGTAGACGTCTTCACATTGCTTCTCTTCGGGATTTAGCATGCCATCTTGGGGAACTTCTTCTGATTCCAAAAATTTCCTTAACTGGGCGTCTAATTCGATATTAGTGACGAAATTTTGAATCTTGATCGGTTTGCAATGTTGGTCTGGAACTTTCTCTGAGATAATCCGACCTAGTTCAGTTTTCTGGCCTATGAGTACTGAATTGGATTCTTTGATCAAGCCTTCAATGATTGATAGTAGATCTTTCACTGATTGGAGATTGTTAGTATCTACCAGTTGACTAGGTAGATGATTCGTTAACCTTTTTATTACCATCATTTCCATCTGGATTTTTTAGAATTATCGTGGCTCAAACAATTTTTGCATAGTTTTTTTTTGTTTTATTAGAAGTTTCCTTTGTTCTGGTTGTAGTTCCAATAACTTTGGGCACCGAAAGTTTGTATGATTTTCTTGACAAAAACTGCGTTCTGATTTTATTGTGTAATAGTAGTTTTTCACCAACTTGTTCTTCTACTTATTGTTTGGCTTTTCAGATGATGCTGATGATGATTCGGTGTTTGATTTCCTGATGTTACACGAATCTATTGCTAAGAATCTGGACTCTAAAAATTGGAAGAGATGATCCAAACTTTGTATGTCTCGTGGTCGGAATAATGATTGTTGGTATAAACGAAGAGTCTGTTTATCTAATTTTTGGATTATTAGATGTAGAATTATTGGATCCCATGAGTCGATTTCAACACCAATGTTACTGATTGAAAACAAACATTCTCGAGTCGTTGTTTTATTTGGTTATGGTTGGTTGAGTGGTTAGCAGCTGTAGTTAAGTTTCCAACAGAAGTCGTTTGTTCTGGTATCGTGCTGTTAGCATGCTCCACGCATGCTTTGATAGTTTTCTGAGGTGATGTTTAAATGACGTATTAATTGTGCTGTTGAATCCCTCCCGGATGATTCCTCACTTTTCAAATAAAAAACTCAATAAAACTGATAATAAACTTTATTTTAATAATAATAAACAATGAAGCTGAAAAATAAACTTTATTTTAATAATAATAATAAGGAACCGCCCGATTAGAACTAACTTACTAACTAATTAATTAATTAACCTACCTTAACAATTGCACTTACTTGTACAGATATATTCATATATTAGGCAATTGTTAACGTATGTTTTAAAATGTTTTGCACACATTAAATGTTGCTAAATATCAACATCTAATGTATGCATATTTTAAGTAGTTATTGGGTCACGCGTGTAGCGTGTGGCCCATAACATTTTAAAAGACAATTCCAAAAGTCAGAAGAACTTATGGAATTGTGACATTAGAATTAAAATATATACATATATGTATTTTTTTTTTACGGTTCCTGGTGTTTTTTTATGATAATAATAATAGGTTTTTTTTTACTAATATGTGCTGCATGAAAACATAATATTTTTACGAATGTAGTGCATGAAAATGTATAATATTTTTACTAATGGTGTAGTGCATGGAATATTATACGTTTCCATGCGTATAATATCCCCCTTTTTTATAAATATAATCAATTTAATAATTTTATAATAAAAATTCATTTAATTTATTTCTATGGTTTGGTTATGCTTCTTTACTTATAAATGGCCTCTAGCTGTAGGTTGTCTAATTTATCTTTTATAGGTTTCGATTCTTCTTCTGAATCGTTTATTGTGCATCTTTCGTTGTTTTGAATTTTGTTGTTTTTTATTCCAGATTATCCAAATTATCACCGCTATTGCGTTTATTAGAATCATGCAGAATGTTGATATTCCTGCAAATGGTACTATTTTTATTACTTCATGGTGTTTCATATGGGATTCTCTTTGTACTTTTGACATATTCCAGCTATTCTCCAATTCATCTAAACTTTTCTTTTGGTTCGATATGATGTCCTTGAAATTTTCGTTGTTGCTAATTTTTAGAATTGGTAATTTTGATATATTTTTTAATTGCAATTCATTTTTAATTTTTGCGATGGTAATGTCAGGTATTCCTATTATGTCTGGCTGTGAAATGATGGTTAGGCTTTGAAAGGTTTGTTGAAATGGCAAATTTATTTGATTATTGCTTATTTGACATGGTTGTTAATTTAATCAATCCTAATCCGTTTAACTTAGTTTTGGATCTCTTTCCGTAACAAACAAGATACAAAATTTTCTTGTTGACAAATGTGTATAAAGTTATTTCTGCTAATCCAGGTGTCCCTTTTGAAGTAATATGTGATTTTCCCCAGTTGTTTCTGATACAAAAAAGTCATTCTCATCGTTGATTATCAAACCAAATTCTTCATTGATGAATTGTATTGCTATTTTATAAATCTTATGTGCGATAAACTCTTCCGCCTCAGGTAAAGCAATGGTTATTTGGATAATTAATTGGTTTGAATGTGGAAATACATCGATTTGAGTTAGTCGATGTAGTGTCAGGAAATTATTAAAGAAGTTTGGAAATGTGTGGTGTAAGTTAATTTTTCTGTAGAGATCTTCAACTGCAATTCTGTCCAGTAATAAGGGACATCCGATTTTGATAGAGTTCGTCCAGTATGTTTAGTTCCGTCATTAATTTAGTTTGTAACTCCATTGTTTTAACGTTCAGGATGTTCATTAAGCCATAGATTTTCATTTCCATGTTTAGATTTTCTATTTGTTTGTGGGATTCGGTTGTTCCATTTTTAAAATCTGCTACAATTATGTTAAGGGAACCTTTTGTTTCATTGAGATCGTCGTGGAGTTTTTGGATAGGTGTACTGAGCGAATCGTAGTTTGATTTCATGACTGCTATTTGCTTCTTGATTAAGTCAAACGTCCGGTTACCATCGGCTTCCAATTCATCTAGCTTCTCATATACGAATTCCGTGTCATCGGAATCCATATTCCCAAATGCCTCGTTCCACACTATCCAATGCTCTTGAAACACAATGCTTAAGATATACATTGGAGAGTTCCGAGGTTCCGAGAATCTATACTTTGAATATAATCCTTACAATTGCTTCTGAAATGCACGTATGTGTGGCCATCTAGAAGTTTACAGAGTTCGTTGACTGAATTCATTCCTTTTTTGCACTTTCGATTGCACTGGGATATTCATCTACCTTCATAGTTATGATTACAACGACCCAATTTTCTCTAATACGATGGGTGAGGAATGTATATTTCTTATTTCGAACTGTCTGTTCTCTGTAAGAGGGCTCATTTCGTCGAGTAAGGGAAGACATAAACCAAAACCAACATTTAAATATAACAGAAATTTAAAATTCATAACTTCTGTTTAATTATAAAGGTATTTTTTGTTTTTTTTTTAAATAATTACTGTTTAACAAATATATAAATGAATATTTATGTTTTATAAACTGGGGTTTTTTTTTTTAAATGTAATATTTATTAATGTCTGCTATTGCGTCTGATTGTTCTGACCTCTGCCTCTTACCAGTAGTGTTTGCTGCATTTTATTGAAAAACTATATAACCTATGAAGCAAATTGTTAAAATATTTTTAATTAATTAAAAAAAAAAAAATTATAATTATATGTGCGTACAATATAATAAGTGTGAATGAATGAATGAATGAAGTTATGTTATTTAATGTAAGAAATGTTTTAACCTGTTATTGTGTACCATCTTTTCTTTATTTCCTATAAGAATAGTCGAATTTACGGTGCTATTAATTTTAACGACTTCATATGGTCTAGCCAAATCTTTGAAAATTTTTTTTCTTGACTGGGTTTTTTAGAAGTACTTTATCTCCTATGTGAAATCTTGTTACTTTAGAATTTTGTTGAAACTAGTTTAGCATTTAATAAATTTTCTTGAGTCATTTTATAAGTTTTTTGAAGTTTATGTCGCAAAATTTGATAATAATTTTCGTGATCATAAATAGGTTCAGCTTGTTTTTTAATGCTGGAGGAAAGGGTAGCCGTAAATCCGAACAAGCAATCCATAGGGGTTAGTTTAGTGGCTGTATTATTATGTCTTTGCGAAAGAACTGCGCCTAATGCTTCTCCACTAGCGTCGGTCGGTTATATGAAAGGTTTCTGGAAATCAGGGTAGGTAAAAACCGGTTGGGCAATCAAAGCATTTTTTAATTTGTCAAATGCCTTTTGACATTCACCTGTCCATTCAAATTTTACCCCCTTCTTCAGCAGTTAAGTTAATGGAGTGAAGATTTTTGAAAAACCTTCGATAAATTTCCGATAATAATTCACAAACCCGTGAAAAGATTGCAATTCTTTTATATTTTTTGGAATGGGAAAATCTTGAACGCATTTTACTTTAGAAGGATCTGTTAGAGCTCCTTTAACTTAACAATTATGTCCCAGATATACCACCTCCTTTCTTAAGAAATGACATTTTTCTGTTTGCAGCTTAAGATTAAACTCCCGCAGACGTTGAAAAACATTTCCAATTTTCTATTATGGTCTTCCAGGTTTTTTTTGATTGAGCTTTCGAAAATCAACGACTACCCTATATTTTTTTTCGCCATTTGGACCTGGCTTCTAAGCTACAACTAGTAAAGGGGAATTCCAGGCGCAACATCTCTTCAACTTGTTCATTTATTATATTTCTGTGAATTTCTTTTAAGCGGTACATCTTTTGATTACAGGGTGGGTGATTTGCCAAAATTGGAATCAAATGTGTCAGAGCTTTTGTGTAAGAGAGTTTGTCTGTTTTTAAGAAAAATATGTCGTTGTATGCAAAACAAATTTTATGAACAGAGTTCTTTTCCTCTAAATTTAAATCTGAATCTAAATTTATTTGTTCTTTATTCTTATTACCGTTTTCATTGTAGGTGTCGAAATTGACATTCGTTTCGATATGGGTGTTGATTTGATCAATAGTGTAAAATTTTAATTTTCGTGGTACCAGTTTTACGTCTTTTGGTGTCGTTACTGCGACGAAAACTTTTCCGTCGTTTGGACTGGAAAGCGTGTTTCCCAAATGCACACCCGGTTCATTTGAACAATTATATCGCTGTTTCCATTAAAACTTGCTTTAATGACTGCTTTCGTTCTCGCTTTTATTACTACAGAGTTAAGGGTTAAAATCAATTTCTTATTAGTATTTTTTGAACTAACTAATGGTTCTAACGCACAAAGAGGTATCTTACTTAAATATTTTTCTGGGCTTTCGTGAATATATAAAAGTTTAATTCTCGTATCAATAACAGATTTGTTCGACAAATCCTGTAATATTCCGTCGCCCGGCAAATTTGTCTTTGTATCATCAACCACATTTGCAGTTGCATTTAATACTTTTATTACCTACGTTAATTGTAGACTGAACCGAACCAATTGTTTTGATACGAGAATTAAAATGTTGTTTATTTTAATAATAATAATAAACAATGAAACTGAAAATAAACTTTATTTTAATAATAATAATAAACTTTACACCGATCTTAACAAATGAACCGCCCGATTAGAACTAACTTAATTAACTTACCTTAACAATTGCACTTGTACAGATATATTAGGGAATTGTTAACGTATGTTTTAAAATGTTTTGCACACATTAAATATTGCTAAATATCAACATCTAATGTATGCATATTTTAAGTAGTTATTGGGTCACGCGTGTAGCGTGTGGCCCATAACAGTGCTCCAGCTACTTACGCCTTTAGATATTGCATCTTTTGACTGTCACCTATTGGCGTGTTTAAATGAGTGATAATGTCATGAAACGATGTCCATTCTTTGAAATTTTCCTTGAATGTTAGGATTTAAATTCTCTGGATTGAGACTGGCTGTGATTTTGTGACAATTGGTTTACAAGGTTTTTATATTTTTCTTTTACTTAGATTTGTCATCCATCCACGTAATTTTGTTTCTGCGTGGTCATAAAGTTTTTTGGTGCTTTCAAATAATTCTTTCGTGAAATATTTATGACTTAGATCAATGTCCTGAATATTTCGAATCTCGTCATATCAGTTATTTTAAATTCTTCCCAAATTTTTTGGGTTGCCGCTAATTTCTTAATTTCTCGCTGATGTACGTCAGACTTCTTCTTGAACTTTCTTTTCTGCTGTTGTCCAATAGTCGTTGAATTTCCGCAGCCAATTTGTTTTGATTTTTGTATAGTTCGTTTATTGGAAACATTACAATGATTTAGAATAGAAAACGGAAATGATCAAGTGCGAAATAAATGGGAAATAATTTGCGAAGTGGATTGGGAAAATTTATTTTTTTTAATTCAAATTATCCAGAATATAATTTTCAATAACGAAAATTACAATTGTTTACTGAGTAAAAATTATTATCGCAAAATTTAATTATTTATAATACGTTAGTGCTTTGTATGCATTTTAATACCTTTGATTTTAGGTATCAATCAATTGCATACAAAAGAATTACAAATTTATTGCAACCTAAACCTATAACCTAAAAAAATTATAGAGGAAGTGAATTTTTTTGATGGATGTAATTGCGATGATATTCGCTGTACGTCTAGTGGTAAATGATAATATAAGGTCGAAGCAGTGTTAAACGCTCTCTCGTTTATTGGAGTCATAGCGTAATGGCATTTAACGGTTAAAGTTTTAAAATTATTTTTGTCGCTTTCAGATTTTTTACAGTAAGTTTTTTGGGCAGAAGTGGTCTTTGGTGAAAGTGGTTTTTTTTTGGCTATGAATTTAAGCGATTGGAGGGCAGATTTGCTACTGCCAGATGGGAAATTTTTAAATAAAAAGCGCAAAATTTAAAAAAGAATTACAAATTGAATTTTAATAAAAATAATTTACAAGATAGAAAGCTAAGAAAAATGTGATGACCGAGAAGGTCGTTACAACATTACTATTTATAGGTAAAATTAGCTGATTCAATCAATAGCGTATTGCTGATGTACGTATTGACCAAACGTACATTAGCTGCTATGCTATTGATTGTCTTGATAAGAAAAACTTAATGTTATTTTGAATTGGTTAACATTAACAATTAAATTAACTTAATATCATGTTGAACTAGTTCAACAGTAGTTTAAGTCGACATAAGCAAAAAATGGATTTTTATGGAAATATAAACAACAACTCAAACTGCGTGTTTTAGCTTCTCTATCACATTTACAGGCCGATATATCAAAATGTTATTTTAACTTAAGTATAGAAAATTTAATTTTTTCTTAAAGTTAAATTATATTATCTATAATTAAGTTGTTTTTATAACAAAAGATGCTTATATGCACATCATGTAAAAGTAGCTTTTGTATATTTAAGAACGGGACAAAAACGGTTTAATCAAAAAAATATGATTTTTTATAGTAATATTATTTTAGTTTATGTTGCAATTTATCCCTATTATTGTTATAGCCTTTAATATGTTAGCTTAAGTAAGTAAGTAGCTTAAGTGTACATAAGTGTTTGTTTATCCTCCTATTAAAGTAGCTTAAAAAGTTTCTCACTAAATAAAATCTTGAATGAACTGATTTCTATTCCTGTGGAATGATATTTAGATGCAGCACATAACATTTAACGTATGTGCAAAAATCCAAAACTTAATTTGTAGTAGATTTTAAATAGTGTCCAAAATCGACATAAGCTACTTTAACTTTTTGCCACAGATATATGAAATAAGAAAAATTTATACTTAATCTGTATAATATCGTAATTATTGTAACCGTATTGTACATAATTATAAAAATATATTTATGTACTTACATTTAAAAATGTAATTAATTGATGTGAAAAGGGATTTTTTTTGTAATTTAGATTTAGATACAGATTAAAACGCTTATTAACTATTTAAGATTTGTAATAGCAATATATTATGTCTTGATATAATAATATATAGTTATTTTATTTTATTTTATTTTATTATGTTCAGAAATAATGACTAAAAACCGTATATTGAATACATTCACGTTCATTATACCCGGATGGAAGCGAAGCTACTCAAAGGATTATTATGATTTTGGTTTTCTGTTTTTTACGCCTCTTCTATTAAATTTAATTTTAACACACCTTAATATTTACCGTAGAACAAAAATATAAATGATTCTGAGACAATTTTGTAGTATTTCAAAGGCTATTCAGAGATTCTAAGTATCAACAAAAATAAAAACGATTCGAAAGGACTAATTTCCTAGCATGCATTTTTATTCCATTAATTTTGAATCGAAATAAGACTGACTATAAAATTTCATCAAGAATTTTTGTGTCGACAGAACCGTGGAAGGAGAGAGGACTTAAGCGTCAAGGCGTGCAGACATATAATTTGCTGTCTTCTCTCCACAGATTAGTAAACAATGGGGTATGTATATAACGTGGAAGCACAAATAAATTGACAAAACAAGGGTGCAGACACTCAAAAAAAAATGTCTTCCTAACTATTCTATCAAATTGACGAAAAGAAATCAAATTATCCTAGCGTCGGGTTTCCTCACTGGTCACTGCAGGCTTAATAAACATCTACAGACTACACATGTATGTATGTATGTTTTTGATGGGGCTGCGGAATACAACTTTTGTGAATGTGAACCACTAGCCTGAAGTAGACTTCAATAGGCTCATTTTTTCCTCACCCAGGGAAATCACATGCCTCCGGAGTGGATTACTTGGTTTCCTAAACAGGATCAACATTCAACACACAGGAATTGTAAACCAATGCAATAAATCTATAAAGATCGCGGTGCTAGAGGATTATAAGGACCTGACAAACCTATCGAAATCTTTCGAAAGAAAATTCGAGTGAAATAGAATTTATTTCTTTGCATTTAATTCTCCTGAAATTTTCACTGCTGATTTCACCCTCAAATCACATATATATAGAGGGCGCAGAAGGGTTCTGGATCCGTAAAGGTGAATATCTGATTTTACACTCTGTTCCTCTGTATTGTTTTGGAAGCAATTTTATGTTACATTCCAAAATATTATCATTATGTCTTACAGCGCCGAAAATTAGGTAAGAACAGTGGACACAAAAAAAAGCCCAAATATTTTATATCAAACTTTTATTTTAGAAGTTTGCTGTGTTATAAACAATGATCTACCAACACCAAACAATAACACAAAATGAAACAAATGCAACAAATAACTGGAGAAATCTGTGCTTGGATATGTGTTCCACGAATATTCAGCTAATCCCAGTAACAAAAACTTAAGACTAACATTGTACTTTGTAAACCAAACCAAATATGGAAGAGTGTGAAAATACCAAACATAAAATTGATAATGAAGACTTCGTGAACACATGACCCCAATGAAATTTACTAAAAATATTGGCAAAATAGCCAATTGTACGGCCTTATCAAAAAATATTTCATATTTTTCATTTTCATCGATTTTCTTTGGTGCTGCCGTTACTTTATTGCCAGCCGACTTTTGTATGGTTTTCTCAAATGAATCCAAAAATGTTTGCTGCTCAACTGTAAGTTCCTCATCTTTTTTCTTTGTTTGTTTCGATTTTTTGACTTTCTTAACTTCTGTATTCTTTGCATCAATTTGTGGCTGTAGCTGCAACTGCAAATTTCTTAGTCGACAGTAATTTTGCATGTATTTAAAACTGGGTAATAAAAATATTCCCAATATAGTTAAATGTCCACAAAGCAATGCTATGTGAAAATATTTATTTTCAAAAGTGTCACGACTTAAAAAACGATAATTAACTGTCCATTTATGTTCAAATACACGACCAAAATCAAAACTGCCTCGTATATATTCAACTGGATATGTTAATAGGAATGGGGCACCCAACAGTAATTGAATTGCACCGCAAATTATAAGCTGAACAAATGTTTTGGCATAACCCAAATTGACAATATACAGCAGCAATATGGCCGGAGCGAAAAGTAAAATATTCATTTTAACAGAAACTCCCAAACTAAAGAAAATACTGCCGATTGTCCATTTTCCATCTAGGAAATAATTCAACGCTATGTAGAGAAACAATATTGCTATCGGATCGTTAAAGAGACGCAGTACATATATTGAATGTATTCGATATGATGTAAACGCACTGATGACGAGAACGTATGGTGGAACTTTGCGACTTTTCGAATAGAGCCGTAGAACAAAGTACATTTGCAGCAAATAGATGACGATGAAAAAATATTGTGCCAAACGTATGTTTTGACCGTGTGATGTTAGAAAATAGAACATTGAGTAGATGTAAAGAAATCCGGCAGGATATACAAGTGGGCCAGTATCACCTGAAAATTGAGAAAAAAAAAAACGTTAATCATCTTGAAACTGATTCCGCTATGCTTGGGACTTGGTTATTTGAAAAACTTTGCGGCTATTTGGTGTAAGTGGACATATTTGTGAAATATTAATAATCAATGTTTAAGGCTCTGAACCATGTGGCAAATTCCTTAGATAAAAAATAATGTTTCTCAAAATTTTTCCATAGGACTGATTTAAGATTTTCAATAAATGAAAGAAAATTTCAGCTTTCTGGGAAATTGTTCGAAAAGTTCTTTTTTAGACGAAATAATTTTCATTTCTCCCATACAAAAACAACACATCTGCTTTTAATCTTTACATCACGATTCAGTTCAGTTGGGTGTTGCTCATATTTAAGGTGACAAGGATGTATCAGATCACGTCTTCTGAGGAAACGAAAAGAATTAAAATTAAGTAATTAAACAAATCAGTGTTTCAACAACCATAATAGACAAGGTAGCTATAGTTATACATATTTGTTTGAAAACGACAGCGGTATGTAACATGCTTTTGATTTTCTCTCCACTAACGGTGCTGCAGCCAGCTCTGTCTACTAAACATAAATACGCCCAGGACTTCCAGTTGGCGCAAACCGAAACCATCATAATAAAATGTTTTATCAATAAAAGACAAACATTACCTGGGTTCAGCATAGCAACCATGCTAAAACATTTTAGCTAATTCCATACATACAAAACTCTTAACGTCATACATAATTACTAAAAAAGTCGGTAGCAAATTTAAATAACTATGCCAATATTAATAAAAAACATTAAATGGACACAAACAGACAATGAAGTCATCATCCGAACACCATTAAAAGATGTCATCCCATCAATGGTAAATGTACTCATTTCAGATGCATTTGTGAAAATAAACTTTTCACCCTACTATTTTGAAGCATTTCTACTCCATCCAATAGACGAATCCAGGAGTAAATGTAAAATATATGAGAATGAAGCAAAATTTGTTCTCATCAAAATGGAACCAAAAATATGGGACAGTTTGGAAAGAACAGTTGATCGAGTGGAAAAAGTCAAATCGAAACAGACAATAGTCGATGATGTACAAGTAATAAATCAAAATAGAGAAAAGAATAAAGTGGAAGTGGCTCATCAACTAAAAAGGGATTATGTTGAAATGGAAGTTAATCGAGAGGTTGCTGTAAAACATGAAATTGATCAAATCCGTAGCGTTGCTGTTAAAAAGGAGATGTCACAAGTTGCGTTAATAAAGAAAATGCCATCAGACTCAATGTCTTTAGTGGATTTAAAACAATTGCACAAATCAAAGCCTCTGCCAATTCAACAAAGTATCCGAAAATCGGCCAACATAAGAGTAACATTTAGTGAACGAAAATTTCTAACGCCACAACGTGAATCTCAACAACCAGCCGAAGATGAGTGGCTGATGAAATTGCACGAAGCTAAAAAGACAATTGGTTTTGTTGAAGAAGATCTAAGACCGGAAGAACGGAGTTATCAATGGCTCAAGGACAAAGGTAATGAATTTTTTAAAAATGGCAATTATTTGGCGGCAATTTCTGCATACACAACCGGGGTACGACTTAATGGAAAATGTTATGACCTGTATCTGAACAGATCGGCGGCACACATGGCCATCGGTAATTATTCGAGATGCATTGAAGATTGTTCGAAGTGTTTTGATTTGCTGAAACCACCGGTTCTATCGAATCAAAAAGCAAGAGCCCAGTGTTTGGCTCGTCGGGCAGCCGCTCTATGTAAAGTTGGCATGTTACAGGAAGGATATTGCGAAATGGTTGAAGCATTGAAATTATGTCCTGATAATGTGGTTCTAAGGGAGGATATTGAAAAAATCAAATATAAATTAGAGAATGGATCTGATGAGTAAAATTATGTCTTAGTGGACTTTATGTTTTTCTGAAATAAGAAATGTTGGACAATGTTCACTATTATTTACGTTAGAATTAGAACTCGAGCAGCTCAGTTTTATAGAGTAGGTACATCAAAATGACTATCCATGCTTACCTTACGTTTCAAATATGTAAGTAACTATAACAATTTATCTTATAACGAGTTCAAAGATCAATTTTGTAATATGTACATTTTACGTAAGATCACATTAAAAACCCAGAGATATCCTTGTCCTCCATCACCACAGCAGCAATTGGCTACAATTTTTGGCCATAACTAGTCAACAACAAAATTCAATGCAGATCAATCAAGGTCAATCAACCAATCACATAAAGCTTCTTTCCCGGACAAGAATTAGTCTATTTATAAACACAAAATTGAGGTTACGTATTGGAAAAATTTGACTTTTACAGAAATATTAATTAGAACCATTAAACCTAATGAAATAAATATTACACTCACCTTTTAGTAATGCATAATTTGTCGTTCCATTTAAAAATCCTTCACATTCTTGCATATATGCAATCCAGTCAATTTCGGTGTACTTTACTGTATGCACAATAAAAACATTCAAAATGAGCTCAACAAAAATAATTCCAAATGAAACGATGGGTAATTTTGACGGATCAAATACTAATGATAATCCATAGTCGATGGTAATGTATGTTTTAATGAAATTCATTAAAAAATTTGAATTCTCTTTACGAGAATGAAAGTTTTTCGTTTTTCCGGGCGCCATATTTTTAAATATTTTGTCATTTACATTTTTGACATTAGGTAGTTTTGCCAGTAGATATTTTCTTTTATGATAGATTTTGTTTCACAACGGCGCTATTTTCAAAAATAATTAAAAAAAAACTAAAATTACTGTTGAGATTTATATTACGATTGAATTTAATGGTTTTTTAGGAAGATATACATATGTAGAAAGATATATTTAAAATAAAATAGCAACTATTCAATTAGATAACCTTTATTAAATATTTATTACAACAATAACACATGTATTTCGAATTCTTATTTTAATCTAAAGTCTAGAGTAGTAAGACACTAAAATAAGGCACGTAATATAGTACTTAGACAAAATAGATTAAAAATCTAAATATCAACAAAAATTATGAGATCCTAAAATTACAATTAGGTACATATTAATAACAATAGCAACATTATTTTTGAATACCCAATGAAATATTGCACCATTTACAGTTTAGATATTCCAATCTTTAATAAATTTTAAAATTCGATTTAATTCAGTCAACCATTTTATCAGATCTGTATTTGTTTCAGTCGCTATATAATACGTAGTAATAACGTCTTTGGCTATATTAGCATTAAATGATTCCTCACTGAACATTTCCAAAATAAATGTTTTCGGCATTGCACAGGTTCTTCTATCCGCCAATTCAATGGTATCACTAATAGATTTGGTCAGATTAATTGATAGTATTGGTGGCTGAAATAGTAGTAAAAATTCAATGCGATTAGTTTTCGAAATTTAAATTAGTAGAAAAAATAAAAATGATATCGACCGAGAGGAAGGAAACGTCTAAAAGAAAGTCGAAAAAAACTCTAGTATGTGTTCGAACCGAATATCTAATGTAAACCATCTTTCTAGCCGCAGTCCGGGGAACACACTAACCCATATTTCTTCAAAATGGCTTCAAAATGTTAGAGAAGTGAAACAGTTTTTCTATTAATATCTTTTTCTTTCATGTTCTTGGTATAGATTTATAGTTTAGATTATACTTGGATGAGAACTATAATCTCTGAAGCGGATACGCAAAATAGAAAATGGACATAACTGAGGCACAATATCAACAACAAAATGTGATGAAAAAGAGGTTTGCATGCCCACCGAGGAAATCAAACAATTACATACAATATTTAAAAAATAGACAATTTGAAAACTACTTACCAATTCACATTGCTCAGACAAATCGTTCCACAAATGTATTTTACATCCATCCACTATAGCCCAATAACGTTTCCAACACTGTCGATCATCATTTGCAATATTCAAATATCCATTTAAGGCAGCATTCTGTAAACAAATTTGACTACTAAATCCAATTACCAATTGACCATCCAAATTGCTATTTTCGTTCACCGCACATAGAAATGTTTTTGTAATTAGACGAACGAATACCACATTTTTGTTGATTCCATAATTATTATTTCGACGATTTTCATCATATTTACTGGCGGATATATTGTCTAGTGACATGACAGTGTTTCCATGTAAGCGAAATCTAGACTTAGCCAAACCGGTTGAGGAAGATTTTTCCTGGGACATTGATGAAGCAAACATTTTGATTGGATTCATTAATGATGATCTTTTATCGTCCTATAAAAACATGTTTCATTAATAAATTACTACATTATGCTTATGTTTCATCCTACCTTTTCATCCTGGCCACTGCTCGAAATATTTTTGTGTAACCTTAAGACATATACATCAACGTTAATTTCAAAATTTGAATCCAATTCACTGAACTTTATGTGTTTGATATTGTTAAACAGAACTTTATCTCCATTCCGTTCACGGGCAAATGTTGCTGATACCTGATTACGGTATGAAAGGACACAAACATAGAAATAATTAAAATACGTGTCGTATATGGCTTCTCTTTTCAAACAAATCTCAAGATCACTTATCGCAATAGTGCAACATTTTTCTGAATTTATTGTTGACCATCGTCTATCATTATTGAAATCATCATCGCCAACATCAATTCGATCTAATTCATTTTTGGCATTTTCCTCTTTTTTATGTGACAACAGCATCAATCTCTCTGCTTCTACCAATTCAGTTGAACATTCCAATTCTTTTGTACTTCGACAAACATCAATTGCTGTTTTTAGATGATCTCTAAGTTGTTGCTGATACAAAATTTGATTCTTAAGTTGTAGCACATGAACATCATGAATGGTTACTGATTTTTCCATAATATTTTGTGATTTTCTTACATCATTTGTGTCCTGCACGGTTGATGATGAACATTCTTTATCACTACATTTTTCCGATGTTTTATTGCTGAGTCGATTTTTATCGGCTTTAAAGTAAGTCGTGCTTTTGTTGAATGAGTTTCGTAGTTTATTTGTGAAATATTTAAAATTCGGTGATTTCAATTGGGTAATTGGTGATTTTTGTGGAATGTCTGGTATTTGTTGTAGGGCATTTTTCGTTTGCAGTAAACTTTTATTGGAACTATAGGGACAGTCAATTGTATCGATTCCAATTCGGGAAGTAGATAACATTTCACGTTCGGATAATCGACGGTGCTGATTGTAACTCTAAAATTTGAGTAATAAGATTTAAAATGTTTAATGTCAACATTTTAAAAGTTGATGGAAAAGAAAGAAGTGAGAGTACATTTTTGTTTTGCCTAAACACGATTAGCTAGTAGAAATTTTAAGATCACCGTGTGAATTTTAAGGAAATTGTGCGCTTAATAATAAATAAAAAAAATTACCTCCAAAGATTTAGTGTCCAGCGAATATCTTCTATTATAACCATGAACATCTGCCTTAGTATATCCATAAACAAGATCAGGTCCTCCAACCAAACTTTCATCATCTCTATTACTCATCCGATACATATTGCTGTCATCACTTTCCGGCGTAGCTTTTCTGTATTGCCCAAGTTCCAAAAACGGATCCAGCCGTTCCAGTCGATTGATCACGGTTGAAATGTCTGTATTGATCGTCTCACCATGTAGTACATCATCACAAATACTATCCGTATGAAAAGTATCCTCTGAAATACTATCCGCACGCGGAGCTCTTTGCAGAAGTTTATCTCGTTCACATTTTCTCAATGAATTGGCATCAGCACGACAATCGATAGTATTGGTTGTACATTGATTTGATAATTTTATTTGATCAAAAAGATTTTCGATCGATTTACTTAGTGAATTGTCGAAACTAAATCGATCTATAGAATCGTCACTTGGTGTACGATTCGACATTAAGTTCGTTTGTAGTTGAGATTTGCTGTTGCTATCTTTTTTAACCAGAGCATATACAGCACGCGGATCATTGTTAGCAATAAAATGCTCTCCAGAACTGGTTGATGGAATTTTTTTTATGCCATCAAGACAATCATCGAAATTTTGTTTTATTTCAGCATAAATTGGTTCAGCGTCTGGTGCATAATTATCAATGTCAGTTAATCGCTGTGGGATAACATCAAGACCATCGCTGTCAGTGGAGTTTTTCCGCTTTGCATCGTCTTTGGTATAATTTCCCGATTTCAACGATCGTTCATCTTCGTTGTTTTCGATTTTTTTGCGCATGCGCTGTAAATATTCTCCCATGAATATTAAAAAATCGTCATCAGTTTCAACAAAAGATTTGTAGCTCTTGTCCGAACTTTTTGGTGTGGATTTTTGTAAATTTCGGAATAATTTTTTTGGTGACAATTTAAAGCGTTTCATATGTTCGGGTGTTCGATCTCGTTTGGGTGACTGAACGATTCGTTGAAAATCAAATGTAACTGTATCGCCATTATTATTTTTATTGTGTATTCGATTTTTTCGTAATGGTTTCTGTGGCGGTGTTTGCTTCGTGGCGGCCAAATATGATTCCGAATTTTTAATTGGACTCGCAACATCTTTAGCTACATATTGTCGGATGGGAGTCATATCCAATGATTTAATAGATTTTTTACCACTGTCATAAAAACTTTTATTCATCTGTTCGGTTGTTTCAGATTTTACAGGTGTTCGATATTGGTTCTCGTTTTCAGACTCACTATGTACTGATTTCGGTTTTATCGATTTCTTGGAGGAGATTTTTTTCCTTGATGCCTGAAAAAAAGACTTAGTTCGTTTTAGGGCATTTTTCCTAAAAGATTTTCGATAAATTTTTGGTTTAACAATTTTCAATTGACATTTTTTGCAATATTCATCTGATTCAGAGGCACCATTATTTGATTCTGGTTTATGGGAAAGGACCATCGACTTGTCTTTAGAAATCTGTAGAGAATCTTTTAACGGAGTACTTGCCACCGTATCGGTGGCAAAATGATCGAATGTTCGTGATCGTCGTAATCGTGATGAATCAACAGTGTCAATACTTTCTTTTGCTATCATAACACTGCTAGACTGTGGTTGTGGTATTAAATTAAACGATGTCATACCGACCTTCTTCTCTTGCTGATCATAATTGAGCATATTGTACACATGCTCTTGTACTTCTGGCTGTGATTCAGTCCATCCCATTTTATTGTTCTCAGCACATACCCAACCAATTTGATTTATTTCATCTAATGTTGGGCATGATGGTTTAATGGTATCGTACGTCGATTGCCATCCCAGTTTTTTCGATCCATTTTGTAAATCTTCTATCGGAATGGTTGTCGAAGAATTACCACCATCCGAACTCTGTTTTGATGGCGTGGCAAATGTGCGCGGTGGTTTGGTCGGAGGTGTTCTATTGCCACTGTCATTATCCATGTTACTTGAGACTCGTTCTTTTTCATTGGTCTTTTCTTTTTCTAATCTCTTCTTCATAAGCCTACCAACCGGTCTGTTTAGATGTTTGGCACTTCCTTCTAATTTGCCAATATACATTTCTTCATTTAGAGATGATAACGAAATATCAACTTCCAAAGGTTGTTGATTGTGTGTCATGTCTAAAATCTCATTTCGAACATTGTCGTTTATGATTTTTTGGCAACGACTTTTTCGACGTTTTGTCGGGTTTGGATTATCAACTGGTTCACTGGTTAACTGGCGAACTTTTGCCTTATTTATACGAACGGTCGACGTGACCACACTTTCTGCGGTTATTTCCTGAACAATATGAATCATTGGAACATCTTTAACTGGTGAATGACTTGTTAAGGTATCCTCATATACAGACGAAAATGAATTCTGTTGAAAATCATTACAATCAAAGTATTCATTAATGTCACTATCCGAATCACTTGTGCAATTCGTTGATATTTCGGAACACTTATAGCGAGGTGACATAAACTTAGGTTTATCAATTGATGATGATATTGAAGAAGAAGACTCATCATTGTTTCCCAAAAGTAAATTTTGTTTCTTCTTCAAAGGACTTCTTCGTTTAATACTTCGATCTGGTGTTGTTTTTTTGTGGTTATGATTATCATTCTTATCTCGATCTCTTCTACACTTTAGATTAATTTTAATTTTTGTTTTTTTTATTGAATTTTCTTTCAAGTCTTCAGATTCTTGATATGCACAGACCATCTGTTGACTAACATCAATATTTGCATTTAGTTTTCTGTTGAGATCCTCTGTTTTATCACTTTTTAAACCATCACTATCACTATCAAAAGTATTTACGCTTTCATATTTTATGTCATCTGTTTGTTTACATAGCTGCTCAACAATATTTGTTTTTGTATCGTTTGTTTGGCAATGACTTGAATTTAAAACATTTTTTATAATTTCAGAACTGAAATATTCGGTTGGTCTACAGTTTGACTTCATGATTGGTTCAATTAAACTGTCTTCACTATCTACAAATATAATTTAATTAGTAATTTATGTCGGTAGATCGATTATTGAAAAGGGTACCTTCATACTGAAGATTCTTAATCAGTAATGATCGATGAACTGAATCCAATGCCAACAATATTGATCGGTTTCGATCGGGCAATTGCTCATCTTTTACGATATATATGTTCTAGAAATAAACGATGTGTAGATGTAGGTACATATATAGCTGATTATAACGTATCTTTAATAATTAATATGGGTAAAAATAGACTAACTGTAAACATTTATAAGAAAACTGGGGCATGAATTAGTTTTCATTTAAATATTGTTTATGATACAATAATAATTGTTCATACCTACTATCCTACGCAACCAATAATTTAAATTGTTTTTGGGCACCTATTTGGAATAGGAATACTCACGAGAATGCCTACACAGCAAAAAAATAAATAAAAATCCATAAACCAATGCAATCCCACCTAATAACTAGTTTTACAACATCAATGACATATTTGGCTGAAGAAATATATTAACATTTATTGCAAAATAAAATAATTTGGAGGCAATGAACTTAAGAAAAATTGCTGTTATCAGCATAACAGTAATGGTTCTGCAAAAACCGGTAATTGATTAATTTAAAAAGATACTTGAACAACACTAAAAAAAAAAGTCGCAATTGCATAGCTACTTACATCTAATACAGATTTATTGCCTCTTATCATTTTAACACAATTAGGCACTAATGTTGATGCATACTTTTGACACTAAAATAAACTCGATTGACTATAATTTTTCTAATTTTTAAAATTGCTAACCGAAAACGACAAATTCACAACTTGCAGACATTTTTGGATTTGTTTCAATGACAGTTGTACAGTAGTACCAACATGACGTTTCAAAATAAATATTGCCATATGAAAAATTTGTACTAAAGGCGCAATATTTCATTTAAACTACTACGGAAACCCGGTTTTTTAATTTTGTACTGTGCAGGAAATAACAACATCAAATGGTTTTTAACTACAATTTACTTGCGTTTTTACTATTCTTATAAGTTTTACATCTTCAATCGACAAATTGTACAAATATTTAATTAATATTATAGCTTTTAGACATTATTTTAATTTTATAAACGACCGAATTTTAAACGTTAACCAACGTGGTCAGCTTGTTTACTAAATTAAATTAAAAATCTATTGATAGTTAGGTTACCTCTATTATACAAAAAAAAAAAAACAAATTTGGGTCACTGCACCTACATATTTGGAAAAATATATGATGTGATTAAAAATGTTCAAATACAAAAATTAGAATAGCGAAAAAAAAGAACAAATAAAATTAATTTATCATTTTCACACACTCCAAGGTCGTTTAATGGTGTGGTTCCACTGATTATATAGAGGTATAGACGCTATTTTTATCCGCATAGTAAATTGAGCCAACAAATAAGTTCGCGACCATCAAATACCAAAGAAACATTTTTGATTGTGCACCATCTGGTTCATTACATAAGCCACACATTGACCTGTGCCGCGTATAATTAAATTACGATAATTATTTTGCGCATGCGGTTCAGTTTGTTTTCTTCCTTCTATTTTTTCTTATCGAATTTAATGATATTTCTTGTGCCGTAATTTGCATTTAAAAATATTTGACCTAAAAAAAAGTTCCGCACACAATCATATTGCAAATAAATAGGCATACTTACAAAAACAGGGAATGAGATACGACATATGTATAGATAATGCAGAATTTTTCCATACGAGGAAATTTTGTTCAAGATAAATTTAACAACAAATAGGTAATGTTATCAAAAAAGCATTAACGCGAACGTGATAACCGAAAATTAGTCACAGCACGAAAAATTTGACAAAAACATATTTACCTACTTTTAAATAAACAAAATCGACTGAATAATCGCTAAAAATTCCATTTTACTTGTTGTAACCATCGAAAAATATGGCATATAATATATGTAGATTGAAACAGGCCCGTATTTGGAATAATAAACTTTTAAAAATGTTGATCCGTTAGAAGTCTGTGTGGTAAGAGTGACCAGACGTATTCTATAAAGTGTAAATGTGCACTTTTCTACCTTAACTCTTTTTTTTTACTATAGTAAACTTTAACTTTATGATAACAGATTTACTAAATAAAAGCCTGCTAATTAAACTATGAGGCTACCGCAACAATATAATTTTATTAGTGTAAGACTTTTCCTGATTTTTTTTTTAAACAATCGCACCAAACAATACCATTTTTAATTACCACTTTTAAAAAATAAAAATTTACCTGAAAATTCATTGCAAATAGGAAATATAGGAATTCCAGAAAAAAGATTACCCGAATGAATCCAATCTTGTATAGATTTTTACCTGAAATGTTCTCTAGTTCTCTTCTAGTTTATATAAGTAGGTAGGTATGTACATAAATAATTTTCGCTGATCTTTAATTAAAAACAATTATTTATTTACAAAAGAATTTTTAAGTTAGAAACCAAATAAGTTTATTAGAAATACTTAGTTTTGTAGGAATTACATAATTACATTTCATTAAGAAATGGTTTTTCATTACTCCTGGACACATATACATACAGCATCTTTCAGGTATATAGTATATCCTCCGGAGGTTTGATTGGTACTGCTGGCGCTCTAAAAATTTTTTAGTTTAGAGTTTATAATCTAAGGCCATTGAAAGCGAAGTTCCATAATTTTAAATTTAAAATAAGTATATTTAGTTACGGAATGCCGTTTACTATCTTTTTTGTTTAGTTGAAAAGTATGGTATTACTGGAAAAGATGAAACAATATTGTAGGAATGTGAAACTGGTCTACAAACAGAAATTTTATCAAAATCCAGGAACTTAGAATTTAAAAGAACAGAAAATAAAAAAGTTAATTAATAATAATAAATGATCATATTTAATTATAAACTTCAAATTAAATGTAAAAAACCATCAAAATCTCAATGTTTTCCTTTGCTTGTATCCATTATAACTATGTATGTATTGTATATACCTACTAGGGAACAGATAAAAAGAATCATTGATCCAAAATATTAAAAGTATTTCAGTCAAAGTTCTACAAGAAAATACATCAATAATAAATTAATAATTAATAAGAATATTCTCACAGTATTGATGAAAAAACAAACAAAAAATCTCCTAAATGTATGCTGTACGCAGAGCATTATTTGTTTGTATATATACCAATCTCTTTTATTTTGGGAGTTATAAAGAACTGCACCGAAATACTATACCACATAATTCCTATTTAAACATTTTGTATGGTATTTTTAATATAGAATTTCATCTCCAATCATCTCATCGTTATCCTGCAACTAAGAAATGACCTGTATACAAGCAACTGGACTATTATTTAGTATAACTAAGTATACATTCAAAATTTAGCTAGATACTTACATAATATCACCGTATGTCTAAACTTTATCTAAATTCATTGACCATTCTTTAGTCACTCACCTCTTTCATGATAGAAACATGATGCCTATTATTAAAATAAGTATTTACGAAAAAAAAAAACATTAATTTTGTGCGGTGTGTGATGCTGATGATTGTTTGTTCAAAAAATGATTTTAAGCTATAAAAAAAAAAAATTTTAGTTTTGCAAATTTTTTGATATATTCCACACCACAAATATTTACATCGTTTACTAACAACCATTAATTATACAATAATAAAGATACGCACATTTAAATATTATAAATAAAAGTAAAATCATTAGTAAAAATAATAAATTAACAATTTTAAATGTATTATATAATTAAATAAAATATTGAATATATTTGTTTTAATATCTATTAATTCTTAAATACAAAACATATTGATTAGATACTTTTCAATTAGGTCACCATTTAATTGGTGACAAATGCGAATTTCAAATTGATAATACAAATGCATCGTATTGGT
>JANSTT010009579.1:0-25452 GCA_026745375.1 Platyura marginata | reverse complement strand
ACGATAAATATTAAGGGGCGTTACAAACTCCGTACCAAAGTTATAATACCCTTCGATTAACATCATACGGGTATAAACACCGACAAGAACCCATGACAACATTAGCCAGTAAACGCTACCTTACGAGAATCCAGGATGGGGCAAATTTATCTCCGGTTGTTTATTTAAAACAAAAAATAAAAACTTCGAAAAATATTCAATTTCATTTATTGCATCAACGAAATTAAATTTGTTTACTCATTTTGATGATTTTATTTTATATCCCATTGCTGAACAAATTTATATCTTAACTTAATCTATATGAACATAAACACTCTACTCAACTCTACTATGTATAGACTAGACATATCATATTCACTTTATAGAATATTTAGTTAAAAAATAATATTAATTTATAAATTTCTATAGCAAATGATCCAAATGTTTACATTTCACATTGTTTACAAACAATATTTATTAAAAAGTAGTTTTGCTGATAGAAAAATATTTTTCTGTTTTTTGTCATTGACAATTTTTTGGTCTAATGTTTTTCTATGCATTTACTCTGAAAACCATATTAGAATTTATGTTGACACCCGTGAGGCTTTTGCTCAAATTCTAATAGCAATAGATGGAATATAATAAATAAACAATATACTTAGACTTACCTATAGAAATAGATGTTGTGGACAATCGTAATGGAATTGTTAGTAAACACGCAAGATTGAACAAACATAATATTTATTATGATAATGATCATGTCGAATAAATTGTATTAAGGAAGAAAATGATTTTTTTTTTATTATTTATTTATTTATTTGATGCACGTACGAGCACATTATGTACATGTTCCATGGAAATGTGCTAAAAACCAACCAAAACGAATTTTATATTTATTATGTTTGGTGCCATGAAACTTTGGGGCTTTTACTTTCTAACTTCTAAATCTTAACTTAAATCGACAAAATAATACATAACACGTGCAAATGGCCGTTTTTCGGCAAACTAAATCAACACACCTATTGTGTATGAAAATCTGGTTCTAGCATTTTCATTAAATTTGGTTTATTTGCTACATTTGTTACATTTGTTACCAATTTTTTATCAAATCTATACTTGTTACCTGATGTCACAAATGTAACAAATTCAACCGAAATTCAATTCGTACATTTCGAACTATTTGATAGAGTTCAGATAAATTATTATTAATAATATGAATGTTTTCATTTTCATTTGTTACTGATTCCCTAGTGAGGTATTTTATTTATAAATTGTTACATTAACATCCCTTGACCAAACACGTTATATTAATTTTTATCCGCCTAGAATTGACATTTCGAAATCGATTCTATTTTGTACCATTATGGTAACTCTGCCAACATTATGTGACGATTTTTGTTATTTTAACTGTCTGTAACTAATTGTTGCAAATACTAAATGATGGAATTGTAGAAAAACAATACAATTTTATTATTTTTCTTTACTACATTTTATAATTGATTCAAAATCAATCAATACTTAATTGCCATTACATCTTTTACTATATAGGCATCTATAAAATTTTGAATTCAGTTCTTAGGTGTGTTTCGCATAAACATTCCTTGTGGTTTTGAAGGGTTGAAATATCGTATTACTTATGCTATCAATGGAATTTGGAACGGTTCAGTAATCTCGACCTTATTTCCACCTTGAAAAAGTGAACACACAGTGAACTTCATGATTATTTTTTTTCTTCTTCTTTTTTGCCTCGGAAGCCATTGTTATATTATGTATGTATATGTATGTTTTTATATATATATATAGAAATAAGAAACTACAAAACTGGAGTAGAACGATGGGTGCTAATAGAATTCTAAATAATAAAATCGATATTTATAAATGGACACATACAATTGATGTTTATTCGAAAAGTTTTTTTTTTTCCTCAAACAGAAAAGAATTTATATTGAATGTAAGAGATTTCTCGAGATTTTCACTATATAGAAAAACTTTTTTGCTCCAAATAAAAGTGCTTTTCAGAAAACAAGAAGTGTAATTCAATGAAAAAGTAAAACCAAAAGAATTTGTCAAGTTTTTTTTCTCTCTCCTCCAAAGTGAAAGTAATCAAGTAGCATTTAAAGACAAATAATCATAGTACGGTGGTTTAACATGAATATAAAGGATTTAGTTTTTTTTTTGTTGTTTGTATCTATCGAAGGATATGGACCAGAATATTTAATGTTGGTTATATATTAAATTGGGTTGTTTCCACTTATGTATAATATTGAAAATAGACTTTGGTGTAAATAAAATTTATTTATAGACGACCCCCAAGATAAATATTTTCCATTTAAAACATTCTTTAAATTTCAATGAAAATTGTTCATAAATAAATTGACAGCAAGTAGGACTTGAAGTGGGACGTTTTGATAAAATGAAATAAATACAAATTTGCTCCTATCGAATAAGTTTCTATACTTAGCTAACTTTTGGTTTACTGAAAATTTCAAATGTTAAGAGTCAAAATATAATTTAAATAAATACACCCACATTTACCAAGTAACATTCAAAATTTAATTTTGAACCAGATTATTCAAAAAAATATTATTAAATTTTCTACACACGCACATCGCACAACCTAAGATGTTCTCCGAAATTTTACAGCAAATATGATAAAGTTTGAGGCCTACTTCAAATAGTGGGAGTAGTTACTATAAAAGTATTATGGCACCTACATGCCAGAGTAATTGATAGTTTGAAAATGATTGCTTAAATTGTATGTACTAAAAAATAGTACTAAATCTAATCTAATCTAATTACTTTTACTAAATCTGTGCAATATTTTTTGTATAGATTATGCAAATGAATTGGTCCTATTGAAATAATTTGACCATTCTATGGTAAATGCTGTAACAAAAAAGTACTAAATCTAATTACCGTACTAAACGACATTCAAAAAATTTTGATAATTTTATCTCGATTCAGTGATTGTGCGAATGTGTTTAAATTAACCGTTCAGCTATCAGAGGTCTCTGGCGCTATTTATTTATTTTAAAGAAATATCGACCAGCGGAAATTGTTATGTAAAACACCAATCAATTCAACAGCAATTAAAATTCTTCGACGATAACTTCTACCATTTCTTAAAAAAAATTATCATTATTCGGCATTTTCCTTTTATTTCTATACCTTTTGTGTTTTACAGCTCCTATATCAGAAAACAACACCCCACAATAAATATTTCTCACGTAGGAATACAAAATAAGATGATAAAATCAATGCGCCTTTAAATATCCCGAAATATTTTACGTAGATATATCTACACAGATGACTAGACGCCGGGTTCAATATAAAAATCAGGTAGATAATGTTCATAAAATTGAGGACATCTACTATACAGGATATTTACCGACAGTGTCCCTTTTTTTTCCTATTTTATAAATATTGTAAAGGTTGTTGGAACTATATGGTGGTAAGTGTTGAATTTTTTATTACAAAAATTCTCTCACAGAAAATTATAAATCAAAGAAAGACCATATGGAATTTTGTTGGTGAAAAAGTTTTTTTTTTTTGTTTTCTACCATTATTCATTATAAGTTTTTTTTTGTGCTTTCATGGTACTCTAAAAATACTGGCTTCCGATGTTGTGTAAGAACATTTTGAATGAGAAGGTCGAGTGCAACCATGCGTTTCAGATCACAGTAAGATTATACAAAAAAATAACTAATAACAAAGTAAATTGATATCTTATTGTACATGGTCATTATTACGCATTGGAATTTTTTTTAAAACATTGAACTGATATTGTCATGATTTAGATTGGAGAATTTGCCTTATAAGAGTCAGAACAATATAAATTCTTTACTGAATACAAAACAAAAAAGAAAATAATTCTCACGATGATACAAAGGAAAATAATAACAACAAAAAATTGTCTTTGAGATGAATAATCAAAAACAAAGGTTTAAACAATCTTGGTAAATATTAATTAGAAGTACCAGCTACTGATTAGGCACAATTAACTAAATAAATCAAATAAATTAAGTACTATCTTAAGATCATTCATACATATATACGAAAACTAGAAGAGCTTTTAAATTTACGACCAACCAAATAAATCCATAATAAAGGATAATAGACAACATATATGTATAAAGTTTGACTGTCTGAACTTTCATTACTTATGTTCTATGTATTTTAGTCGACGTTCTTCCATTTCGGAACAATTGGATAAAATGGGATGATAGTATCACGGTCAGATCTTTAACTTTCTAATATACAAACCCTATAATTCAAGCGTAACGAGTTTCTGTTTCTGTTTCTCTCCATTAAGGATTTATTTGGTACTCTATTTAACATAAGTCGATTTTATAGAGTTTTACTATTTTATCATATACATACTACATACATACTATATGGAATACAACAATTGTTTTACTAAACAAACTCTATCTCATCAAATTGTTTTAAAATTCAGAACTCCATATTTCGAGGTATTTGAATTTAATTAGTACTTTATAGTACATATTAGTATGCTCGTAGTAATAATTTTCTCTTGAGGTTGAATGTTGTTTCTCGAAATTTAAAATAAATTATAATTAGTAGGGTACATCTACATACTCACAGTTAACATGCAATATCTTGTACTAAATATTTAGTACTATTTTGACTAATTTTGTAAAACATAGTTTTTATATAAATTATTTAATTAAATAATTTTTTGTCTCTTTCGAAAACCATTGTAATCTAAATATGTAGCATATTATTAGTATTAAGAGCAAATTTAGTGTATTAGTATTAGTATTACGCCACATCGTAAATCTTATTACTATAGCCAAACAATTTATACTTTGCAGTGATTTAGTATCAATTTAGTACTATTTAATCAGTGATATTGTTGACTTTTCTTCTTTACATTTTTGAATGCAATTTTTTTCAAAAACTTTATACTAATTTTCAACAGGAACAAGCATTTAGTATGTACCAGTCACGAATTTTGCTAACATGTAACGGAAGAAGTGCTGTCGTATATAAATATTCAAAAAAATGTAATGTTAAAATTATTATTATGCTTCATATCTCAAATCTCATTAATTTATTAAATTTTTTCACTCTTTTCTATGGAATCCATTTTTAAATTTACATATACTCTATTTCAATGTAAGTGCTTCCTGTTACAACAAAATGGACACTTTGTACCTGATGTACATTGTAAATACATATAGATATGTATGGACTAATTTATTTTAAAAATCCTACTTTTTATATTTAAACTTATATTTTTAATCATTTTATTTCATTCTTTTGAGCAAAATCGTTCGTTATTGACGTGTATGTCACAATCTTTAAATTACCTTCTTATATACATTCACACCCTCTTTCAATCTATAGAGGGGTTTCTTAATTAATATGCAAACAAAACATACCCGATCAATAATTCAAGTATATATACATGTATATATGTATATGTGCACTATACTATAATAAGCTAAAAAGCCTCTTCTATAAAACTCGTGTCGTTATCCATGACCTAATGTTTACATAAAATAACCCAGAAGTTATTCAATCAATAGACTGTGCCTTACCTTTTTTGAAATCCAAATGATTTAAGTATCCGCACGCTTGTACCATACATAAAATATTATTTCCATGTACATACACAATGTACATTGTATAGTTAGTCATTACTAAAGAGGCTGCTTATAGAGAATAGAAATTCAAAGTGTTTATTGTTTTAAGTCGGATTAAACATATAATATAAGTCATGCCGCCGGAAATGTTGCTGAGTTGAGTACCGATTGGATATGAAGAAATAACAAATACACAATACAATCATAATATGTATCTCTATACTTAATATATGTATGTTGAAATATTCAAGTATTAAGAATTTTGTTCGTCGACAAATTTAGTATTATTATAGAATGTATACTTACATATACTAAGTCTGTACAATTGTACATGTAGAGACAACAGCACAAATAATTTATAATTCAACCATACAATAATAATAATAAATAAATATTGAGATATTTTAGTATATACTTTAGTTTACTAGTATAGTACACCATACATGGATATCTACTTACCATATTTATTTATATTTAACGAAATCAGCATTTTCATATCTCTATACCCAAAACCCACAACGTATATTAATATATAAGTGATAAACATTTTCGGTGGCACAACAATGATATGATTCAATTTCAGAACAGGGTGTCGATTGTGTGTAAAAAATAAAAAAAAATTTATATCAAATTAATATCACCGGCAAAATGTCCTCTATTCTAGACAATGAACTCTTTGATACCTCTAATTCCGAGAGAGCTTAACATAAATTTGCGTGGTACGATCCAACATATACTTACATATATATAAGTATATAATTCATAAATATTTTGTGTCTATAAATTAGCATAACTAATCTATTAACCAATAATCAAAATTAATTACTTGTTGCTTGATTGCTATAAACTTTGTATAAATATCTATGTATAGATATGTGGGAGAGATGTTTAATTAAAATGACATATTTTCGTAATATTAGACCACCTACTTACCTATCTGATTTATGCGCATAAAGTGCGAAAATCTATAGATATTTACATAATCGTTTATTTCTAGAGGTTATGTTAATAATACGCAAGATCTAAAACAAAAACTAGTTTGTATCAAAGTAATTAGACCTTTTTTAGTTTGCCCTTTAAAATTAAATTGTGGAGGAAGTGTTGATATTTATCAATTTTTCATTTGACAATAAAAATTCCATGAAAAACACACGAAATAATAGGTAGATCCTTCAATAAAAGTTTTATAAAGGACACTAATTAAATTCGAATAATTTTAAACTTTATTTAATTAGATTTTAGAGTTTCATAGTTGAATGATAGAGTCAAGAAAATGTTTTGTTTTAACGTAAAGGCAAGCTTTGTAAACTTTTCCGTTCAAAATTTTTATCGCAAACAAATTATCGTTAACAATGCATCGACAACAATTTACTGCCCACCGATAAAAATAATCACCAAACAATTTGTCGTCGAATGTCGCGCCCTTGAAATATTGGCGATAAATTGTTCGGCCATGAATTGTTTGGTGATAAATTCTTAGAAATTGTTGGTGATAAATTAAATATTGCAGGTATAGTTCTAGCAATAAATTCTTTGGTGATAAATTCGGAAGGATTGTCATTAAATTCTTGGTTATAAATTAAATATTGGATCTAATTTTCTGCCAATAAATAGTTGGCGATAAATTGTTGGGTTATAAATTCTTAGAAAGGAGCCATTAAATTATTGGCGATAAATTAAATATTGGAGATAAATTTCTAGCAATAAATTATTGGCGATAAATTTTCACAAATCAATTCTTACTGTTGAAAATTGGAAAAAATGGTATAATTTAGGTTCAAAAGTTCACCGAATTTCAATCCAAAATGGAGACAAATTAGATAATTGTAAAAATGACCTCCACTACTAAACTGACTTTCTACGTATAAACATGATTTGCATTTTTTATGTGGACGCAGGACATTACTTTTGAGAATTTAAAATTTTCTCCATAATTATGCAATTTACTGTACTCCAAAATTCCAATTAAAAAAGTTTCTATACGGTGCAGGTCAAGTATTTTTACATGAAAATAGAAAAAAAAACTATGCGAAATTTTTCATTATGAAACAAAAATAACAAAAGCATGTGCAATTGTGCATCTCATTAAAAATCTTCATTATACACAAAGCAAACATATTTTCCAGACTAAATTATTTTGTTTTGTTTTTTGTGCCTATTGCATCATTTTTGATGTGATATTTGTGGGAGATTTAACAGCATGCAAACCTTTGTAAAACCTACTTTAAAACCATAATTATTTTAATTCTTTTCTGTTATTTGCAAACAATATTCCTATCTATATGCAAATTTCTGCAAAGATTAATTTTCCTATTGTTTGTTTTTGTTTAAGTAACCCATAATCACATTAACGCTAGCGGATTATTTCCGTGAAGATATTTACCATCCATTAGATTAGATTTTACCATGCATACTTTTCTTTCATAATTATTACTCTTTTAGTAATATTTTTTAATTTTTTTTT
This sequence comes from Platyura marginata, assembly GCA_026745375.1. Lineage (NCBI taxonomy): Eukaryota > Metazoa > Arthropoda > Insecta > Diptera > Keroplatidae > Platyura > Platyura marginata. The sequence goes on along the minus strand of JANSTT010009579.1, from coordinate 17,400 downwards.
ATATATTATACAACAATTACAACAAAAACATATAAAATATGGACCAGTTCTCATCATAATCTCTAAAGAAAATCCATTTATTGTTTAATATTTCATAAAAAAAAAAAAACTTATCTTAAAAATCTCTCTCCTCAACTGTTTATGAATTTGATAATTTTAATTTTAATTATTAACCACATCTGGTTCTTCATCTGTTCATCATGGGAACTTTCTGTGTGTGCATTTAATTTTGTTTTTTGTTTTTTTGTTGTTTTCGTTGTTTTTTTGTTGTTGTTATTTTCTTAAAAAGTAGGCTGCGAATGCGGACTCTCATACGCATCACATAAATGCTGAGATTTAATTGAAATAAAATAATGATGGTTTTTTCTCTTCTATATTATACTTACTTAAGTAGCTCTATATAAAATGTCTCTTTGTATGCATATATATGAAGTTTAATGCGCATGCGATAACAGATTTATTACGTTTTTTGCATTTAATTTATTTTCTCATGTTTTAACATACATAGACAAACGCAGACAATCATCGGTCAGAGTTAATTTTTTTTTTTTAATAAATCGATTTGTTTATAAGCGTTTTGATCGTCTTCTTTACAGGTTCAATAAGAAACATCACTCTCCTTGTACTTAATTAATTTTTTTTTACAATAATTGGGATAGATATAAATTGAGGGAAATACTCTCTAGTGCTTAGAACACATTTCACGGGTCTATTGTAGGCATTCCATACAAAGGAAGTGTTTTGCCGTCTCTTCTTCCTTTTTTTTTTAAACACAAAATTGTTTAATTTTATTTTTTTGAGATTGTGGTTTTTGTTATTGATCTCCACAACTTTCAATATGAGATCGGTCATCTTTCTTTTGGATTTCGTATTTATCACATATAGATCGGATAGGAAATTTAATCCATCAGAGAGAATATAAAGTTTTGTGTGGAAGAACTGCGAAACTTAAAACGATAAAAATTAGCGGAACATTCTACTTATTCCTTTGTTTCGTCCATTTCATAATTTGATCATTATGATATGCTAGTTGATCGGGCTCCTATGATCGGACGGAAGGAAATTATTACAATAAGAGCTCTTTACATATAAATATACACCAAATTATTCCAGTGACTTTGTTAAGTCCTTCGTAATATAGGAATTGTCATTTATGCCAAAGGTTCTAGACTGAATTGAAATTCGTGCTTATTTTCTGAACTTATGCACACAAAATACTGAAATGTTGAATGTTTTTTTATTACTCTCACCACCCGATTGCACATCCGTTCCCAGAATATTTCCGTTGGCTCCATGGCTTATCAAAAAAACATTCAATTCAAAATAACACCGAGCATCGTCTACCCTTTTAAACTGATTAAAAGTCAATCAATGATTATTGATTAAACCCATAATATAGAAGAAAAGAGCAAAACTATTTGGGCTCTATCTAAGCACATCAGTTGATGTATCCATTAGAGCTATAAAATAATGATTGGTTGAACTGTTCGTGAAAGTCTATTTTTCTTTCCGTATACCGTACACCATACACATATGACCTTTACTTGGTTACCTGAAATAACAAAAACCCTAATTATATGTATCCAGAGAAGACAGGTAAAACTATGTATTTGCATTGAGGCTATATAAGACCCTTGTTGGAATAACTAAATCTGGATGGTATCTTATTGTATATACTCGTATGATAAAATACATAATGATATTCTACAATAATATAGTAGTTAATTATTAATCTGTATATATAGGATAGGTACTAAGTTAGACATACCTACATCACTATTATGTTACAGCATGTGATGGCGACGAAGAATTTCAAATTTGTTAAGCACTCCACTTCCACCTTCCACCAAGTTGGAAAATAATTTTTTTCTGGTTTAGCTATAAAGTCTTATAGTCGGTCGCAGTCGTTTATATGCCAAATAAAAGGCTAAGAACCTTAACTTAAATTTTAATTTAATTTTTTTTTTATTTTATTATCAGAAATCCTGAATTTATTTTAATTTTAATTGCATCGCATTGAATGAACAATTTCCATTTCCAATTTCCAAAGAGGATTTACCAAACGAATTTATTTACATACTTTATATACAGGGTGATCCATTTAGAGGAGTCAATATTATCAAAAAAAATTCCAATAGATCAATGTCCGAAAATACATATACCCGTTGCCTAAGTATTTTCGAACATTTTTAATTGATTTTGATAATGATTAACTAGAATGATTATAACTTCTGCAAAAGTTATTCAATTTTCATTAGCTTGAGCTTAGACGAAAGACAATTATTTAATCTACAAAAAATGTCTTATAATCTTTTTCTGTAAGAAGGTATATTTTTGAGCTACTGTTCGCCAAAGAAAAAAAATTTCAAAAAATGACCATTTTTTTTTTTTAAGGAAATCTAATTTTTTTCAAAAAGTTCCGTTTTGATTTTTTTTTTGTTTTACTTTTTGATGTGTTATCTTAATACCTACAAATTGTACATTCAAACTTTTTTGTCTAACTTCCATAGTTCTACAAAAAAAAACAATACTTTTTGAGAAAATTTTCTTAAAAAAAATTTGTGAATTTTTAAAAAAAAATTTTTGACTTTGACAAACAATAGCTTATAAATTAAGTAGGTATCCCCCAGAAAAAAAATAATAAGAATAGTTTGAACGATTGTCTATCGAACGATCTTAAAATCATGAGAATTGGTTGACTTTTGTAGAAGAATTCAGTGACCGAAATGTTTCACCCTGTATATTAGTCAAACTCTCTTTCTCTACTCCTACTTTGTATATAAAATGTATGTACATACCTCTATATGACTAAAATATAGGTATAATTCAAAAATTCACTGTTAACGGAAACAAAACAAAAATGGAAAATGCATAAATCTTCTATGGGAAAGGATGCATTCCTATATTTTTATTTCGTGTGATGAGAAAATACTTTTGAAGACAAAACCAAAGCCAAAAAAAAAAAAAAAAAAAATCAACCGCAAATAAATTTCCCAAGTGATATTAATATTATGCTGCATTTCATGGTTGAAATTCCTTTAAAAGCCAGAGGATTTACACTCTACGTTTATACGTAATATGTTTTCGTACAAAGTTTATATGCTAGAATGTAGATTGTACGTATGAAGAAGTAAATATCAGAAACAAATAAGGTAAAAGGTATTTCTCTATGTCTATATAATATATCTAACCGGGAATGGCATAGTTTTCGTATATGTATGTATATGTGCCGTTGGGAACGATGTAAATATAAACGGGGTTGAATATCAGATAGACAGTGCGGTTACATTTTCGGTTTCCCATTAACAAACAATGTTTTAAGATAAGATTTCAACCGTAAATAATACCAAAAATTTGTTAAACTCAGTAATTTTAGTGGCGCTATACTTCCGAAACAAAACATTTTACTATAATGGGTGACATGAATTTCTATTACCTACCTACATACTCTATAGATAGATGCATGCTGAACATTATTAGAAGTTTCTCTATACCAAAACGTAATCTTTAATTTATGTATATCTAGACATATATAAGAAGATGAAGATAAAGATATAATACAAGACTTTCAAGATCCATATACTACCTATAGGTTTTTTGTTCTTCTAATAAATGTTAGGTACCTTTCATCTCTGCTCAACTACACTTATACCATTCCCACTACTACTATATGTATTTGGGTATATAGCTTTTGGGATTTGTACCGAAAAGTTTAATCCAAAAGAATAAGTAAAGTATATATATATATATATATATATATATAACAAAGCATTAGACTTCCTGAAAACAAATAAAAAGGACTACTGGGACATTCAATATTATGTTGTAGAATTACCAACAAACATTCCCTCACCTAATATGAGTGTGTGTTGTTTCTGGTATATTAATTTAATTGCATTAACGAAAAACGAATGAAAACAAAAACAACAAAAAAAGATCGTAAACGACATATTCTACCGGAAATGTTTCCCTATTGTATAAATAGCCATTCGATTTATTTAAGGGATAGTTTATCCATTCGTATTTCCAACTAAACCAAGTAAAATTTTTACAATCATACATAATCACCCTTATTAAATATAGGGAAAGTGCGTTCCATCTATATATATATGGGATAAAATTTTGGCAAATATTTGTGGTGCATATATCACCATTAACAACCGCTCCTTGTTGTATACAAACACCAAGCCCTAATTTATGGGATAGGTATAAATAGAAAGAGCGGGGGAATTCCCCAATTATTTTAATTGCGTTTGTTCCCTAATTTAATGTGCATTTTATAGAGCGGGGGTTTTTTTTTTTTTTGGTAATTTTTCAATTTTGATGCTATGTAATTTATGGTTACTGTACATGCTAAGTAGGGTTGGTACAATAAAAATGTTTTGTGGTGTACTTAGAGTTTCTAATAAGCTAAAAGGATTTTCCATACTTGTTGCATATTTTCAAAATAAATTTAATATTTTTATTCGTGTATAAGAATTTATCGTATGAAATTAGTAGCAAGGAGATCCCCTTTGTGTATATATAGATTGGCTTCCATTTTGATAGAACTTTCTTAGTACAAACAGCAGATCCCTCTATCTATGCACTTTTAACATTAGTTCCGTTGAAAACACTATAACTGACAAATTCCACAAATACTTCAGATGTTTTTTTTAGAATTCATTCCTTAAAATGATGCCCTAAGTTTTAAGTGGAATCCGACCCACTCGGCCCATAGCTCAAAAAACCCCGTACTTAATATTTTATTCCCAGACAGAGTTCGAACCCGGAACTTTCCGTTCCAAACGTATTACCTCTACCCTACTGAGCCATCTTGTCGGTACAGTAGGGTAGAAAACAACCACACTTTTACGTCAAAATAACTTATTGTAGCACACCGACCTTGCTGGTTTAATTTTCTTTACAAGTAAAGCTATAAAGGAATTTTTTAATTATGCTACAGAAACTGAATAAATAAATAATTTTTACAACTACAATTTAACTTAAGTATAGTTAATTTTCCAATATAAGAAATTTCTGTTTTAACATGCTAATTAATTAATTAATGAATTTTAAATGGTTGCCACCCACCGCGAAATCTTTCCAATTTCAACAAAAAATCTAAATAATTGATCAATTTATTTTTTAATCGATTAATCGATTTAATGTTGGTTTTATTTTTATTATCTAATCTAAAACTATACTTGACTTAAATTTATACATATTATTGGAATCATATCACGCACCGGTTTATATACGAATAAATAAATTAGGTAAATACATAATAAACCAATGTTATGTTAAATTTAATTTATTTTTATTCAAAAACACCGCATACATATACATTAGGGTGGGGCGATGCACCTTATGTTGTTTGATTTTATCAGAACCACTTTTTTATGGTTCCTTTAAGTGTTAATGAGAAATGGTAAGTTTTTTTTTTCTTTTTTTTTTGTCTTTGCTATGCACCAATCACTTTTCCCATTATTTGTACTTTTTTTGTAATACATTTTTCAAAAGTTTAAAATCTTTAAAAAAATTAGATAAAATCTACAAAATAATCGACAAAGTTTCAAAGTTGGCCTAAAAGAAGAAGTTCAGCTTCCAAATACATGCTAACCCAATTGATTTTTTCTATTTTGTAGGTATTTTTATACAATTTTAAAAACCGTTAAGAATGATAAGTTCCAATGAAAACTTACGGAGATATTCATTATATTCTAAAATCTTGTGTTATTAAAAATAAAAAATCGAAGATATTTTATTAAAAAACAATATTAAAAATATACTTCACTGCATGCTAAGACAAATATTAGTTTATTATTTCATAATTTCTGTTGTTAACAACTTTTATTCAAAAACGAATGTTTCAAATGATCGATCCAAGTAAATTAAAACGAACTGAAGAGAAGATGTGAGGGGAGTTTTTTTTAAATTATTTTTAATGATTTAAAACTTTTTTTGGATCTAATAATAATATTTAACTTTTTACCTATAAAGTTCATTCAGACATTTTAAAATCGACCGGATGGTTTGGGTACAGCATAACTTTGAAAAATATATTACAAAAAAAGTACAAATAATCGGAAAAGTGGTGTTGGTGCATAGCAAAGACGAAAAAGAAAAAAAAAACTTACCATTTTTCTTAAACACTTAAAGGAACCCTAAAAAAGTGGTTCTGATAAAATCTAAGACCACTTTTAATTTTTCATACATCGTCGCCCCACCCTAATATACATAATAGGTATAGGTAGGTAATACATACAATAGAGGAACAAAAAAAATACTTTCATGACTAAATTAGATGCATGTATGTAGGAGTAATATAAATAAATTCTCACATAAATCAACATAAAATAAATTGAATGAAATTTTGAATAAAAAACAATTTTACTTTATCGATAAAATTCACGTTTTTATTTGTTATTTTGATTACGTGCTCAAATAGGATATCAATACTTAATGTCATTTATAATATTATCTGATAGTATGTACATACATATGTATTATATATGTATGTATAACATCAGTAATATGCTCATAAAGCGGTGTTACTTATTTTTTGTTGTTCTATTTTTATGTTTTTCAAAAATACAGTCACACTTTATATGTTCACGGTTTGCTGATCAGAAAAATAATCCAAGCAACAAAATAAATATTCATTCTTTCCGGTACAAAAAAAAAATTAAAAAAAAACCAAATTTATAAATTTTATATTATTTAAAAAATTGCGGGAATTTGAACTATATGAATATGAATATGAGATATACATCTATGATTGAATGGCATGACAGATGAAATTATAAAATATATTCAGTTTTTCCATAAATTAAAATAATTATTTTGTTATTATTATCCATAGTTAATGTTTTTATACCCGTACGATGTTAATCAAGGGTATTATAACTTTGATACGGAGTTCTTAACGCCCCTTAATAATCATCGTAGAAAAAAAAACTTCAACACCATTGTCTTTTACGTGAAATTCTAAGTAGAAATATGCATGTCCGTCCGTCCGTCCGTCCGTCTATCCGTCCGTCCGTCCGTCTGTCCGTGATCAAGATTCCGGCCAAACGGCTGAAGCTAGAAAGCTAAAATTTTGACGGTTTATTATGTAGTCCTAGAGTAAGAACCCTATTTGGAGCAAATCGGACAAAAAATAGGGTAGGCTGTGGTACAGTGTTTACCTTATTTTGATATAAACCATTCGTTTACTCGAATATGTCAACAATTATAGAGAATACAAAAATGAAGATTTCTTTCATAGACCAAAAAGTTGTACGATCTAGCGTTATGGCGCTGCAATCAATTTTATTGAATTTCTAGGAATTTAATCATATCTCGAAAAGTATTTAGATTACGGAAAAAATGAATATGACGAAAATAATAGAGAATAAAAAAATTAAGATTTAATTCATAGACTATAAAGTTCCACGAAATACCGTTATGGCGCTGCAATCAATTTTATGTTATTTCTAGGGTTTTTAAATATTTGCATTCAATTTACCCAATTATATTTATTCTACAGATAAAATAGACACGTACAAAGTTGTGAATAGTGCACAAGTTACTCATTCGGGTATATTATAATCGGCGTAGCCAATTTTTCCTTCTTTGCTAGTTTTTGTTTACAATTTGAACAAAATTTTTATAATTAGGTAAATATTTGACCCGCGGCCATTATATAATTCGAAATATTTTTGCGCTATGTAACACCCGCAATATTTTGTTAAATAATTCTCTATATAAACGGACAGTTTAAAGTGAAATTCGTACCACCCGGCGGCCTCAAATTCAACATTAGCATATTAAGAAAAAACAAAACACTTTTGCTCGTGTGAGAATCGAACGCCCTATATACCTACAGCCTTACTTACGCACCTAGTCATTGTACAGGGTGAAAATATATTTTCGAAAACAATCTCTTATAGTTTGTTTTTATATAAATTTTAGTTGATTGGAAATTGAGTGATTGGAATTTAGGATAAAGTATACCCACAAATTAAAGCTGAGGCTTGGACGATCCAACGATCTATATTTGTCTGAGTCTATCTCGCCGCTTAGTATATATTTTGATATTTTCAAAATTTAATTTAATTTTTTGATCGTAATTGAAGTCATTTTCTGGCGTTCTATAGTAAATTTTTGGAAATTCATGTGAAATTCTAAGCACAAATTAATTGAAAATATAATCTATGGAATTGAAATTGTTTATTCAGATTTTCCCAAATTTCCCAAATTTCCCCTACATATCCCTTAGTTTTTTCCTAAAAATTCATATCTACTATACTGCGAGACCACTATTTAGTGAACAATATTTTTCTAGATAGGTGATTCAAATATCTATCAGAAAAAAAAATATTTAGCCGATCGCCGATCATTAGGGTGAACCATTTCGATAGAAAATACCTATAAAAATATTATTCCGGTTAAAGATTTTTTTAAAAACTGGGGGGATTTAAATTTAGTCTTTAGACTACACAGAAATTAAAGCTAAGGAATGTACGACTCCAATCGCTCACATATTGCAAAAATGAGATATCTTGAAAAAGGTAACTATTGAGATAAGAAGCTTTTAAGTTTTCAAATTAATACCAAAATGCAGTCTTTATTGATAAATCAACAGCGATGCATGTCATAATAGCGATATAGAATATTTTACTAACTGTGATTGAATTTCTGAAGATATCTCATTTTTACACAGAAAAACATAATAAATTTTTGATGATATCTCATTTTTGCACAAAAAAAAAAATTAAATTTCTGAAGATATATTTAATATTTCAATGTTGCCCAACTTGCTTTTATATACTATAGGTTATAACGTGCAATAATAAGATATATTAACATATCTCATTCTTTCCCGTCACAGAACACAAGAAAATCAAAATACAATAATGGTACTTTGACATTTTATTTAAAAATTATAGATTTTTTTTTATTTTTTCCTAATGTGAAATAAAATTTTTGTATTTAATGAAAATCTCAAAATCATAAAATTTCAAGATATCTGATTTTTGCAATATGTGAGTGATATGTCTGGGTCTATCTCGTTGTTAAGTCTTTTTTTTAATGAATTTTTTTAAATTAAATTTAATTTTTTTGTCGAATTTAAAGCGGTTTTTAATCGTTCCATAGTAAATGTGTGGAGATTTATGTACTGTACTGTACATGCATATATGAAATTCTGAAATTATGAATATAAATAAATCACTGGAAAAAAATTGTAGTTCAGATTTTCCCAATTTTTTCTTAATTTCTCCGTTGTACAAAAAAAAAATAGAAAAGTACTCATATATGTAGGTACTTATATTATTTCTTCCTTACTGTTTAATATAAAAATACGCTCGAAATTTGAAAATAACAAGAATTAATTTAACAAAAAAAAAAAAACCAATTTGTCTCAAGCTTAGTATAATTAGGTAGATCTATCAATTCTATCTGCTTCTATTAGAATATATTGTATGTACATAACAAAATCCTCCAAATTCTACAAATTAATTTTAAATAATTTATGGTCAATATTTATATTTCGTCTTAAGACTTGAGTATGAGTAGTAAAATGTTCACTTTCAAGTATCTTACATGACAATCATATAATTGGTCCCTATTTTTATACCATCTAGCAGCCATACATTTAAAAACCGTATTTATATTAGAATTAATAGAAACCATTTTAATGCGTCAATGACCATTAAAATCTGTGTTTATTGCTTTTTTTTGTTTTTTATTGAATTAAAATATGTTTTTAAAAATACACAGCTACAATATATTTTTGGAAATAAAAAAAATAAAATTAAACGGTTAATAGAGGAAATTGTAATTTAATTTCAAAATTTTAAATAAATTCAACCGAACAACCTATTTTATTTAGTTCAGATTATACAGAGTAGTTAGCTCTACTATCGCCACTGTTGAAAGGTCATAAATTGTCTAATTTATATAATATTCTTATTGTGTTAATGGCAATTTAACAGTCATGTCAAAGATTATGTTTTGTACCATTCTATACGGTATGACCCTATGTACCCGAACCGTATTATATTAATAAGAATTTTTTTTTTTTTTTTTTGTCCCGACTTTTATTTTATCATCTAATGAGGCTGCGTGATGCACATAAAAAGATTGTGTATAGAAACAGACAAAGTTTTATGTGTGGACACGCAATATAAATTTGAATTGTTATTTTTATTTTATTTTTTTTGCTTAATTGATGGAAAAATTGTTGTTTAATGTGTTAAAATAGATTTTGATAAAAATTATTCTCAAAGAAAACAAAAAAAAAACTTCAGTGATATACTGACAAAATATATTTTTGATTTTTAACTGCATGCCCATTGTATAGGCGAAACTAGGCTAAACTGTTTATTTATTTTTTTTTTTTTTGGTTTAAATTTATTTGACTTTCTTGTCAAATTGATATCTTCTTGGATCATTAAGATGCTAATTTACAAGTAATTGCGTAAAATTATTTTTGATTGGATTTAAAGAAAAAAATTGTTTACGCCAATTTATTAAAAAAAAAATAATAATAAAAAAAAATATGAAGAGATAAGCGAAATTTAATTTTACGGTAGTTTAATCAAACGCATCAACGCTACAATTTAATGCTAGATGAAAAAAAGTCATTGATTACCGGATTCCATGTTGTTGGCTTTCATATCACTATATAGTCATATCTGGGAATGATAAAAAAAAATTGTTATTTTGGTTTTTATGAAATGGCATGTTTATTCTTTATTATTTATTAGTTGTTACCCGTAGGTATTTATTTGATATTAATTTATTGTTTTGCAGAGATTATTGTCGAGAAAGTGAATGGTTCCATACAATTTTTTTTTTAATATTAAGTTAAAGTAATAAATTATCGATTGTAGACAAATTATTTTTTGATTTCATTTTTTTAATTATAGTAACTTGGTTTTAGATGAGAAAATGACTTTCAATATAATTAAATTTGTAAAAAATTACTGTCTTTTTCTTTTTGTCTCTTCTTTTGAGTTTTTCTTTTGAGTCTGCCTCTGCCTCCTTCAGTTTTGTTCAGCCTTCCTTAGATTTACTCTGACTTGCTTTGAAATCTCTGTCTTGCTCTGTTTAGCTGTGGTTTCTCCTATCATCCTGAGTCTTCCTGACTCTTCCTGACTCTTCCTGACTCTTCCTGACTCTCTCTGAGTCTTCCTGACCCTTCTTGACGCTTCTTGAATCTTCCTGACCCTTCTTGACTCTTCCTGACTCTTCCTGAGTATTTCGGTGTCTTCTTGACTCTTTCTGACTCTTCCTGAGTATTTCGGTGTCTTCTTGACTCTTCCTGACTCTTCCTGAGTCTTCTGACTCTTATTGACTCTTTCTGAGTTTACTTGAGTCTTCCTGACTCTTTCTGACTCTCTCTGACTCTTCCTGACTCTTCATGAGTATTTCGGTGTTTTCCTGAGTCTTTCTGAGCCTTCCAGAGTCTTCCTCAATCTTTTCCTATGTACTCGGTCTTCTTTGTATTCTCTGACTTCTTTGTATTCTCTCTCTTCTGTGTATTCTATTCCTTCGCTCTATTCTCTATAACTATATATATCTTCTCTGCTTCATTTTTGAACATCTCTTTCGCCTGTCATAATTTTAATTTAAAAAAATTCCTTAATAAATTTATTTATTTTCAAATCAATCAAATATCATAGGTACGGACCTAATTACATTATTACGGTAGATTAAAGACTAACCCAACAAACCAGTTCTAACAAAGAAAATCGCAAGTATCATCATATCACTAATACATTATAATCCATTAACTCCAATAAACTAACTATATATGTACAATGTACATATGTATATAAGAACAAGGAGGAATAGCTTTGGTAAACCAATTAATTAATACATTGAATTGATGTGATTTCTGGCTGGGATCTGTAATGAAATTAAATTTGAACATATAGGTCTCTATCAAGGTAGCTATCATCATCGAACCGCAACTAATTGAACTTCTAAGCATACTCATAATGACACTGATAAATAAATCAAATTGTTGTTGTTGTTGTTATTCCTGTTATTGGTATTGGTAAAACTTAACTTCAATTCATCTTACTATATATATACAGTAGGCTTTATCTGAGATAAGATTTTAGGATATAAGGAACACAGACTCATAAAGAATTAATAAGGATTAGAATTATTTCTTACATATAAATTTTCTTCTGACAACTGTGTGTTGTACATAAAACCGAAGCAGTCTGTAAAAATGTTAAAAACACAATATTTTATGTCAAACATTTTTACATAATTAAGATATTACTGATAGGTACCTATGTAAGTATATAATATATAATACTTACCTATATATATATACCTAAACATCGTAATATTTTCTCATTATTTATTGAAAAAGCTTAATGTTTTTCAACAAGTTGAACATTGAACACCCTTTTCCTGGAAAATGTGATTTATGCATTTTGTTTCCGCACAAAAACCTAAACGATGCTTTACAATTTATGATTTCATTTATAAAGATTACACTTTTGTGACATTAAGTATTGACTTACGGCCACCATTAAAATTGTTTTGATGAATTCGTTCTGTTTAATTTATTGCCTTTGGACTTGTAACACCTCCGCAGCAATATTATTCTTCTTATTCGAGGATATAAAGATTAAAAGCGTTTTGGATAAATTGGAAAATATACAAATATTATGGATAGTTACTATACATAGATAGATCAATATGTAATTATTTCATATGTACGGGGGCTATAGGTCAGATGACCCCCGGGGTGAGTTTTTGTGTGAAAAAAGTAATGTTGCTTAATAAATTTGAGAAAGAAATATAGTCATGATTGTACACACATATTAGAGCTTAGACTAAACCTCTATAAGAATTTTATTTAATAACGAAAAATAACTTTATTTAATGTCGCTATAGTATATGAAAATGTCGGCAATTTTATATACGAAAAAAATCGAAAAATTCTCTATTATGGATAGTTGCCATCTATATAGGGTAAGAGCACTAATAGTTGGCACCTTAAAGAATTTATTTGTCTTAATATTGTGCTATTCAATATTTCTCACGAATTTCTCAAACGAATTTTTTTTTCATATATCAAATATATTTGAGAATCGAAATTTTGAAATTTTTACGAGAAAAAATTACTGCAAAAATTGAATAAAAATAAAAATAAAATATTGAAACTGTCCGCAGTGGTTAGCACCGTTTTTCTAGTAGTTGGCATCTTTTCTTTAGTAGTTGGCACCCCTAATTATAATTAAAGTTGATAAAAAACAATGTTCAGTTAATTTTTAATTATTTTTTTGTTTTATAAGATTTAAAATATCAACATTAAATAACAAAAACTTACAATTCTTCAAAACGGCACCACTTTTACTATAATCACTTTCCTTATGAAAAAAAGCAAACAATTGAGAAATTGAGAAAGAATTTAAGAAATCAAGTTGGGCAAAATTAAAAAACAATACAACGCAAAATTTTTTGATTTAGTAATCACATTTTAATAATACATCACAATAATCACAATGGTGCCAACTCCTAGTGGTGCCAACTATATCTTCCTCTACCCTATACTGTACAGTACATACATTCGTATACACATATCTAATATTTTATTGATAAATTGGCAGATATTACATCTTCCCTAACCTGCTCTCTCCATATTTCCTACCAAAAAGTTTGTAATTCTTCATCTATTGATTCTTTAATGGACGTTGCCAACAAAAGAACTATATGAATAAGTTCATCGACATACTATTGCCTTATTCGAATAAGCTGTTGACAGATTTTTTAGGATTAGGGTATTCGGTACGTATGAATGCCGTATTTTTGTATGTAATCTTATATTACCCATTAAGCTCCTTAGATACTAAATAAATGAGTTAATAATAAACTTTTATGATGAAAACGACATTCACATCCACATATGCCAATATTAAAAAATGATTGAAAAGGATGAGCAGCCCACTGTGTGTAGGTAGCAGTAGGTAGATTTTCTAACTTAAAATAATTTTTTATTTGCTCCTACTCATATTGAGTATGACCCTGATGACTACATAATAATTGTATATGTGTCGTATCTAAATCATTTATCACATACCTAATTTCGGAACTAATAACATAAATAACGATTACACAATGATTACAATGATTAAAAAGATATAATTTGTTGTTATTTTTTTTTTTTTTCGTTTCTTATAAATTTAATGTTCAATGTTAATGTGTAGGATTCACCAAAAGCAATATCTAACTAGGTTAACATTTTGTAATCATCGAAATCAAATAAATTGTTTTAATAAAATTTATCACATTGCTGGTGTATCGTATTACCGATTGTACGGTAAACATCACACGTATGGGCGTATCAAATAGCCAAAACAATAATAAAACTTAATCTCGAAATATAGTCACTGCGCATAAACCTACACTTTTTGTAATTCCGTTTATGGTTCGACACCCACATCCTGGTTAAAGTCTAATAAGAAGTGTGAATCTAAATAATCAAAATAGAAAAAAACAAAAAACATGCTGCCCACGAGCCATTAAATAAAAAAAAAATCTAAACTACAATTTCAAAGGTAAATTACAATTATTTACGGAATCGGATAATTACGGATATATACGAACAACATAAATATTGCTTAAGCATAGCCGATATGCTATGTATTGTTTGGAAAATAATATATTTGACTTTTCAATTCTATTGTCCGGCGCATTATCCTTAAGTGTAGATTTCCGGTGTGTATATATATTGTTGATGCATATAAGGACTCCAAAAAGGATGTTCATTTAAAATATTTGACTTATCTTTCTGTGTGTTACCTGCTTTTTATGGATGTTTGAAAATTATTATTGTACTTATTTTGTACAAATAACATATAATCAATGTAAGAATTGTTGTGGGTGGTCCAATTTATTGTCTTTAAATCTTTAAGCGAAAAAAACCGCCATGCACAGTAGAAAATCTCTATCTTTATTGTAGCGGTTTTTTTTTTGTTGCCACCATGTAAATTAATATCATTCCTCTCTTTTAAAAAAAAAATCCCATCTGGACCCATATGGTAAGCATTTAACGCAAATCAGTTTTATGTCCGTTGTTAAGAGAAATTATGCATGTAGTACAGCTTTCCATATGTATATGCATATTGTGTAAAGCATAATAAAGTACTTATGTATACTAACCATATACATACACATAAGGAATACCAGCAAATAAATGTGGTTTACAACATAAAGTGCTCAAATTATAATGAAACCAAACGATATTAAGTTCGTGTATTCCGTACAAATCTAAGAGTACAATAGGGTGTATCGACTCGAAAAATTTGTGTAGTCCGTCCAATATGAAATATGGAAGGAATATTTCAATTGCGCAAGCGGCTTAAATGACAGTATAATTTTACATATTCAATTGTTCTATAAAGTTATAGAGAATTATAAATCGTACATATTTAGTAGAAATTTTAAGTAATTTTTTTTTAAATACTAATTTATTTTTAAAGGATTTTTTAATACAGTGAAACCTCCCATAAGCGGACAGCTCTGCTTTCTCAGAAAAAAAGTATCCGTGTCCGTTCATGAGAGTGTCCGCTTATGGGCGGTTTTTTATATGCTATTATATGGAAATCCGCCAAATAAAAAAATAGTGTCCGCTTATCAGAGGTGTCCGTTATGAGGGGTTTCACTGTACTCTAAAACTTTGTGAAACAAACAATAATATCCAGAAAATGTCATATAAGCAAGCGATTACAGAAAAACGCCATTTTACCCTCTAACCCAGCGAATTCTAAATGAAGGGTCGTGACCCAATTTGGGGTCGCATGCAACTAATATTGGGTCGCTCAAAACTAAAAATTTGAATTTGTTTTTCAAATATTAAAATTGTTTACATAATATTGTAAACTTCACTCATCAATAAGTGATATCAATGTCTGTACTAGGACTGAGCTTTTTTGATTTAGCCTTCTTAACCAAAGGTGGGTTTTTTGGCTGACTCCATATTAATTCCATTAAGTTGGTTTAGGTGGGCCGCGAAATTACCCTTAGAACCGTGTTGTCATTTTTCTAGCAAATGTCGTGTTGTGGGGACCTCAGGACCCCAATGTATTTTGCATACAAAATACACAGGTAGCACACTAATTGACCTATTTTACCTACCATACAGACACAGTAAATTCTTATTATTAAGTAAAATGAGATCCTGACATCGTATCCTTTCGAATGAGTGCCGGCTTAGGTATAGAAATGAAATTTAAGTTGGTTTTTTACAATCGTCAAAGATTTTTGGGGTCCTGGGTTCCCCAAACACGGTTTTAAGGTTAATATGAGTTGTAAATGGTGTCACATGAAAGAAAATTGGTCTAACACGTTTCCGTCTGTCCATCCGATAATGTTTAAATTTAATAATTTTCTAAAAGTCTATATGAGCATTGCATTTTTTAATCGGTCCACCTTACTAAATTGTATAAATTACCAAGCATTGTAAAACATACTGTTCGAGTACACATACTTAACAATACAAAATAACGAAACTTTAATTAGTTTAACCGGCTTCTTGTTCCGCATCCGCATATACATTTCTAGTATTTATTTAAATGATGGCTTAAGTATTTTGTATAAAGTCAATCTACTACCCTCATTATACAATAAACATGACAGAAATGTATTTTTAATTAAGGTTTAAATTAATTGAAACTAAATAATTTATTAAATAATTATAGTGAGTAAACATACGTAACGCTACATATTAAAAGGCCATTGCGCGCGGTGGTAGACACAAATCCAAATAGTACCCAATTAATTTTCTTAATGAAAAATGTTTACATTTCGGAGAAAAGAACTCTGTACTTTGATGTTATTCTCAAGAAAAAATTATTTTTGCCATTTTTTTCTTTCTTTTTAATATTTCAAATTGACATAAATAATATTCGCATCAAATTATGTGCGATGTAATGAAGCAAAAGTTATAGAAGTTTACTAAGAATTCTCTTATATTAGATGAAAAGTAGGTAGGTATTAGGTACCTATGGATACTATTTTTGCTTATTAATTAACAAAATGCCAACAATACTTAGTATGAAAATATTTCTCTGATTACACTAAGAATTCTGATTTAGTTCGGTGCCCTTTAAATGCTTAGGTAAATTCTGTTAGAAATTCTAGGAAAAAAATCTTCTCAAAACCTTATTGGCTCTAATGATATTAATTTTCATCTGGATACGAACAAAAATATTTCAAAATTCAAACGAATCCGTATGGTATGATAAATTAAAAATTTATTTATTTTATACTTCAAAGTGTTTTTATCGAACAAGGTTTAGGGGAGGTGGGCGTACTGCTTTGTGTAGGGGAAAGTGCCCTACAGTGAGACAGTTCCAACAGTGAGACAGTGGTAATATCTTTCCGTGATATTTGTATATCGTTGGTTAT
>JANSTT010009568.1:0-25457 GCA_026745375.1 Platyura marginata | reverse complement strand
AGTACTAAATGGGTACTAAATCTATGCCAAGTTTCAACTTGATCGGAAACATTTGTCCGGCTGGGGTGATTGACGCCACTCTCTCTCTATAATATGAATAAACAACAACAAATTACCTACTCCAATTTACCTCCAAATATTATATTATCAACCGAAATTCCATTTTTAATAAAACCTTAAATTTAAGACGCACAAAAAATATTTACACTTTAATTTTTTCTTTATTGCACAATCATTTTTCTTTATTATATCTTAAACTATATTTCTATTAACATTATAAGAAAAACACTCCCAAACAAATAACTAATTATTTTATGTTCATTTTAATTACAAGCAATTAAAAATATCTCCTCTAATGAAAGTCAATGGGAAAAACTAATAGAGAATAAAGAAACAAACAAAAAAAGAGGAAAAAAAAAACTGTCATAAAAGTGTCGCGTGCTTATTATGATGACGCGACCATACAAATAAATTCGTTTTAAACAACATATGGCTCTGATGTGACATGCTATATATATATATATATAGGGGGGAGGGAAGATTTCTCTCTTTATGCTTATTATTAAAACAATGATAAAAGAAAACATGTAAATCTTGTTCAATCCACTTTGTACCCACTATTTTAAATGCATTTAATCCCACCTGTCACCGTTTATTTTGGATTTTGGAGATATTCATATTTAAAAAAAAAAACAAAACAAAAAAAAAAAGTAAAAGAAACGAAAATTGAACACAAATCCCATTTAAAATGTCATTAATTTATGTTTTACGATAAATTTACGATTTTTATTTTAAACTTTCTATTAATGGATTATGTTTTTATCTGTTAATTATCATGAAAATTCGTCAATAATTTAAGGATGAACTTTTTTTTTGTTTTTTTGTTTTTTCTCCTCCTACAAAAATTTGGGATTCGTAAATTGTTAAAATATCTATAAGTACAAGACGAAAAATTAGTTTTCGTTTCTTTTTATCAGGTAGCGGACAAAATTTCGACAGCCGAAATCTACCGCGAAATTTTTTATTTTTAAGCATTCTTCACGAGGAGGGGGGGGTGGTACTTTCAAGGAAACATTTATGTATTTCTAAATAGGTAGATTTACATATGCAATGTATGTACATTAGGGTGGATTTTATTTTTGTAGATTTTATAGGAGATTTTTAGATTTTCGGGGGCTTTTTCTTAAACTTCTGCAACATATAAAATTGCCTTAATCGGTCTTCATTGTCTGTAGTATTACAAAAAAAATGATTGAAATATGAACAAAACATTGCCATGATATATTTATTTAAATTTTAAGGTAATATTAAGGTAAATTTCAGGTAATTTTAAGGTAATTTAATTTTTTCTGATCAAATTCATTTAAAATTATTCGATAAAGAGTTATTAAGATAAGATAAGATAAGAGGCGGGACCAGCAAATCAATTTTTTTTTTACCAATTTTTTAACATAAGATTTCCAGGCAACATACGTTTTCCGTCTCCAAAGCTTGGTCTAATCCAGGGGTTTTCCAACTTTTTTAGAAGCGACGCACTATTTTGTATTCTTCGCAAATCCGGAGCCCCAATATTGAAAAATAAAATTAAAAAAATTGGTATTAAATACACATTACATACATTTTTTTGAATATACGCACACATTGATAACCAAATTAAAATTTTTACTACTTAAGTTTTTTTTAAAAAAATCCACCCTAATGTACATGTATCAAGGATAATTTTGCAACGTACTAATTAATGAATAGCAATTTTGCGCGCTGATTATTAAAAAAAATAAACGTGCAAAATGAAAAAGACACTATTACATATACATACATGAAGTATACATATATGTATGTATATCTACTATGTATTTATATCCGTAATATTTTTATAACTGTGTCACCATCATTTTAAATTAAAAAAGTATTATTTTTACAATTAAAATACGATCAGTACCTAAAATTAACAATTTATTTGTTTTGTTTCTTCATGTTTTTTTTTTGTTTTTGTTTTTGTTTTTTTTTTTTTTGTTCTGCTTCACAAAACTCTTCATATATAAATTGTACTTAATTGTCTTAAAAACATGTGTGACAACTAGATACAATTAATTGTACAATTAAAAATAGACCAAATAAATAAATTAAGAAGAAGAATGATGAAGAAGTATTAGGTTCATGATAAGTTTGGATTAAGAGCAATTTATAAATGTGGTGTGTGTACATAAAATGTTAGTTGTTTGTTTAATACCGTCTTGCCATTTATTATTTTAAAGTGGCACATGAATAATAATAAAGAGATGTTATGGGTTCTCATAGTCGTTGTTAATGACTTGTAAATTGTTTTATTAAATGAAAATGAATATTTTATAGTGTGTCGGGTTTATTTTGTTTTTTTTTTTTAATATTTTTTAAATAAAACTCAAACAATAAACAAAAAAACTTTTTAAAAATTATGAGGAAGAACTTGATTTATTTGAAGATTAAATTTATCCATTTTTCAGCACAATCTAAAAAGAAATTCAAAATCTCTTCTGTTTGTATAATGTTTAGTATGTAGGGTAAAGTGGGGTACAGGTCCAAAAAATCAATTGTACGGGGGTTTTTTTTTAACTTTGTACTTTGAGGCATTTTTTTCTGGAATATTGACTCATACTTTGTGTTCCAGCTACAATGTATCGTCGCACAGGATACATTCGCCTAATTACGAGATTATTTTAAATTTAAAAATGTTTAATAGAAAATAATGTAAATTAAAAACAAAAAAGTTAATGAAATTAGTTCATTTGTCAAATAACATTCTCTTGCCCACGGAAATTAAAAAAAAAAATTGTATTTACCAAGAAGTAGCGAATATGACCCCATTTACCCCTATATATTATATATGGAATGAATACAAGACATTTCCATATCGTACACCAGATTATCTAATCATTGATCCCTTTCACAAAGGCAAATTATAAGTGGCAGGTCGTGCTGATATGCTCATTTAGCCATGCATTAATGGAACAATACTTAAAAGTGTTTTTTTTTTATGCATGTCCTCTTAACCAGGTCAAAGACCATAATGCACACTTTATATCACACTCATTTTGTTATGTACTTGTATGCCGATCGGCTTTATAGTTACTCACTGTATGTACAGTACATGACCTTCTTCAATATTATGAATTTATGCAATACTTTCAAAAGTTTATAAAAAATAATTTTAAAATAAAGAGGAAAAATCAAAAATTAATAAAATAATTACAAAATAACGGCATAAATCACACACACACACATTGACTCATTCAAAATCGAATATTATACCACATCGATGGAATTCAATTAAATGAAATGCAAAGGCATGTCTAAATTGTGCTATAAAGAGGTCATAGGCCAATCTCTGCACACATTACAATTTTCGTTCAGCTACACACTGTACAATAATGTACATGGACATCAAATAAGTAGTAATTCGCTTATAACATTTATAAATGTGCATCAGGGAGACAGATTTACCATATTGTTCCCGACTTTATTTAGTACGTCCACATATTTTTAAATAAATGCACATTTCTGTAAAAATAACATAAAATTGAGTTATGGTGATTTCGTTTATTATCCAATAAATAAAAATGGTTGCATCGAAAGAAGGAAAAAAAAAATTTTTTTTTTTTCCTTTTTGTTATTATATTTAAAGGGACGCTACATTACTCATGGGTTTTATATTATATTTGACAAAAAAAAAAAAATTGTTTTTGGGGGAAATTTTCCAGAAAACATCCGCACAAGACGACAATTTGCATGATGGATGTGGGCAATATGATATTGTGTTCATGGGATGTGGTATTTGATGTCAATTTTTATGATGAATAAGTCATTGATTCGGGAAATATTATGTTTTGCAATAAACAATAAACGTTTTGGTAACTAAAAATATGCAAAAATGTTTTTTAAATGAAAATTTAGATGTTTCGGAAAATTTCTTAAAAATTTTTCAATTGGAATGAAACGCTTGGTATCGTCTGGGGTATATTCAATTATATGGCTCCTATTGATTTCACAACAACATAATTTCGTAAATAATTCTCATACTCCCAAACAGTGGCGACCCGTGCATATAATACAATGTTTAATATTATATAAAACTGTCAATATTTAACTAATAGCTCTTCTCGACTGCAACGTATTTAGTATCTAGAAAAAACAAAATACTAAAAACCATACATTTTTCACATTTTCTTACTGTGTTTTCTTGTATTTAACTATAATCTAATTTTTAAATGGTGGAACTAATTTAAATGTTCTAAACTTAGTAGACAACACTTTTATTCCACTATTTACGATAAAAAACTAAAAAAAAAAATTGTTTGTATTTTAATATATCAATTATATCGTATTTGGTTTTAACGTGATACCAAATACTGTGCAGTCGAGAGGAGGTACACAAGTATAAATTTCGATTTTTGCCTTTTCAATGAAAATCTCATTCGTTGCGCATACCAAAAACCAAAATTTATGGTTATTTATTGGCTTTTTGTGTTAAAGAAAGTGTCTCTTAACCAAAACATAATTTTTTCCATTGAAATGCTAAAAAAAACACAAATTGCGCGAAACCACGAAAACAACTTCGAAATAATTTTATTTACCCATAAATACTTAGGTATTGGTGCGGAAGCAAAGAAAAACCATTGAATTTTCGATATAAGTCAATTTTTGATTGATATTTTACAACAAAAAGTATTATTTCAGATTCTTTTTCGAATGATGACTCATTTTAAATTCCTTGTTATTTACGGTTAGAGCCAAAAAACTATTGTATGATGTTCCTTACCACAAAAAAAAAACAAAATTTGATAAAACTTCTGACATATTATTACTCACTCAAAGTGATTGTATATTTTATAGAACTAAAAACAGGTGATTGTATAAAAAAAATAAATAAAAGTAAACAACAACAATATGTTAAAAAAAGAAAAAAATATTGTTTGTTAAAACAGCGGCTTCCTTACAACAGTCAACAGATTAAATTTGTTTGTGTTTGTGTGTATGCTTAAATATTTTTTTTCCGGTGTAGACACATACAAGACACGAACTTCTAAACAAATATCCTGACTCCGAAAATTGACCCATTCAGCAAATGTAACAAAATTTCCCAATAAACTATGATTTCTGGAACCTCTTTTATAGGACATAAACATAAACATAAACATATATGTAGGTAAAGATATTTATAGTATAGAGAACTCATGCTGAGCTCTTGAGTGGACATAATACATTAGTTTATGTTCTATGTTCATTCATTCATTTATATTTATTTGTTCGTTTTGTAAGTGGTCATTGTTGTTGGGTAAATTTTGTGAGTCCAAACATACAAACAATACAATTGTTTGGAGTGAATCTTCTTAGTTTCTATATATTCTAAAAGTATGACTAGTTTGCATTGTAAAGATGGCAGTTTATAGTCGTTTTGTTCAAATTTAGAGTAAATAAATCATTAAATTAGTTTTTGTATAAAATTACTTCAAGTCAACTGAAGTGGGTTTATTTTTTGTAATGTTGATTTATATAATATTTTGAACATTTTCAGTTAATAATAGTAAATGGCGCTGTAAGTAATTTAGCGTACATTTTATATCCAAATACAACAAAGATTACTATGATAGAAAGCGGAAACACTGAACGCACTCATTACAGCAGTTGTCAAGATATCAACTGTCACCGCCATCTTGAAATCCAGATTAAGATTCATTTAATTAGTATATATGTAAATTTACAATTCATAATACTTCTATGTAGAGGTAAAACTCACTATCTACATTTTCATGTTTTCGGGTTATGAGGCTTTTTATACCCGTATGATGTTAATCGAAGGGTATTATAACTTTGGTACGGAGTTTGTAACGCCTCTTTCTCGTGAAATTCTAAGCCGAAATATGCATGTCCGTGATCAAGATTTCGGCCAAACGGCTTAAGCTAGAAAGCTGAAATTTTGACAGTTTATTATGTAGTCCTAGAGTAAGATCCCTATTGAGGAGCAAATCGGACTAAAAATAGGGGAGGCTATGGTACAGTGTTCACCTAATTTTAATATAAATCATTCATTTACTCGAAAGGTAGACGAAATGTAGAAAAAATGAATATGACAACAATTATAGAGAATACAAAAATGAAGATTTCTTTCATAGACCAAAAAGTTTTACGACCTAGCGTTATGGAGCTGCAATCAATTTTATTGAATTTCTAGGGTTTTTAATCAATCGAAAAGTAATTAGATTACAGAAAAAATGAATATGACAAAAATGAAGATTTCATTCATAGACTAAAAAGTTCCACAAAATACCGTTATGGCGCTGCAATCACTACAGTAGATAGATAATTGAAAATTACATACATTGACGATATGTACACAAATGACTTGAAATCGGAATATAGAGCCGAGGTATTGCTCTTAACCTTTAATAGAAATTTATAAAATTCAACTGATAGACGATAGCCATTTCGTTAACTTTTAAAAGGAAATATACTCTGCCTCTAGCCTCTACTACAGCAGACAACAAAATATTACATTTTAGATTGATATTGACATCTTATATAAAAAAGAACATAATTTAGGCCAAGTATTAAGAATTTTTACGGAATTGTAATAAACTTAGGAACATATAACATTTTAAAACTACAATTTAATGTTTCTAACGTACATTTAATGACAAGTATGAACCTATTGACGGTATTATCTATACTCAATCTAATTTTTAAATTCAGTTAGTCCTGAGCCTCTAATGCAACATATTATTATAGGGCTTATTATTGTCCCTGCTAAATTTTCATGAGAAAAGGAAAAATCAATTTCAAACACAATTCATTCATTCAAAATTTTATCTTATTAAAAAAAAAAAAATATAATAAACCAAAGAAGAAAAAAAATTGCACGCCTCTCATATTTTGTTTGTAGATCTTTTCTTTAGTTGTTATCAATACAAAAACCCAAGCATTGACACCTTTTAGTCCTCTTTTGTGGACAAATTTGTATCGGTATGTAAAATCTACTTAGCACACAATGCCTACCGAGAAAATAAGATACTTCCTTATGTGCTTACGGTTTTTAAAGTATTTATTGTAATGTGACATTTTTAAAGAAATTTCATTTGGGAGTTAAACATTCCACATTGATGGAAAGAATACTCCACCAGATAATACACTCTAAAAGCACCGAGAATAGCATCCATCCGCAATATTCGTTAATTTTTGCTTCACTACAAATTTATATTCCTGGCATCCGGCATATCTGACCATACGAAAATAAAGGATGTTATGTCATGATGACACAAAAAAAAATGCATGGACAAAACGTTTCCATGAACACTGACAATTTCGACGACATCCCAAACACACACCTGGATTGCTTATAAATTTTTTTTTTTTTTTTTAATACTTCGTTCTTTCTTGTTGTGTTTGTTGTTGTTTTCTTTAAATTTTATTACATTCTCCTGTACAGCAACATCGACAAAAGACCAAAATCTTCTTAAAAAATTATGTGCATTCGTAAAGATAAGATGTAAATTGAATTCAGCGTTGGCAAATGCATCTGCCGTGGCTCTTTGTAGAATTTATTGTTTATGGGCACGTGGCTCTTTATTGGTTTTTCTCAGCAATGTTATTTTATGTAGATTATTTCTGATAGAATCTTACGAAAAAAAGTTTTTGATTTTGATTTTATTGAAATGCCACTGTACTATATTTACGTTATAAACTCCAATCTATCGATATTTTTGGTAAATGATATGGTGTTTTTGGAATTAGTTTCCTATGGAAATTTCTGACTATATGGATGAACGGTCAGCCAAGTATTTTTTTTTGTGAAATTTCTCCAAACAATAGTCTAGTAGTTTAGGAGATATGATTTTTTTAAGGAAATTTCATCGAAAATCTAAGGAAAAATTGGGAAAATCTGAACAAATAATTGTATTTTCTTGAATTTGATAAAAATTATCCTGAAGTTATTATTATTAATATTTTATATTCCATTATATTTCCATTGATTTTTCATATATATACAGAAACAAAAATGATTAAAAACCCTAGAAATTATATCAAAATTGATTACAACGCCATAACAATAGGGGGTAGAACTTTTTGCTATATTAATGAAATCTTCATTTTTTAATTCTCTATCATTTTTGTCATATTCAATTTTTTCTCTCTATTCCGAATATATTTCGAGTACAGGGGGGTGGACGAATATCCATACAATTTTATGTAAACTACTCCCTCTCAATTATATAGAGATTATGCACAAACATCATCAGAGCCTTCAATTCCATTTGCGGTAAAAAATTATTGATTTTCA
The DNA here is from genome assembly GCA_026745375.1 of Platyura marginata. NCBI lineage: Eukaryota > Metazoa > Arthropoda > Insecta > Diptera > Keroplatidae > Platyura > Platyura marginata. Next base: position 17,146 of record JANSTT010009568.1, on the reverse strand, counting down.
AATTTTAATTTTGATTTTCTAAATGGACTATAGTTAGTGGGTACACACTCACCAATCAATGATTTTTTGTATGGTATAAAGTAAAAAAAAAAGTAAAGAAAACATGGAAAACCACGAGAAAATTCTATACAAACTGCGTGAATGAAAATACAATGGACCACGGAAACCATAGCAATATAATAGCCATTTCTGTTATTTAGCAATTCACATTATGTTTTGTTATTATATATTCTAATGTTCAGTTATAGTTATTGAATAGCGAATTTAACAAAAAAAAAAAAAAAAAAATTTTACTTTTGTTTTTTTTAAAAAATGGAACTGATGGGGTTGGGAGATATAAATAAACCACGAACATTTTTCCACAAAAGATTTTTCCACCCTACCACCTTTAATTTCTCAACCCCAACATTTCGCTTATTCATTATTTACATTGGCTCTCTATCTGTTTGATGCATTCATTTATGGTTTTTAATCTTGGTTTATGCCATCACTAATTTCTGGCTTTGCGGTGATGTTACAATTACACATCTATATGTAATGTACACGCATAAATATCTATATATACACATATATATAGTTATGCGGATGCTTAAATGAGGGGTCGTACATGAATGAAAATGGGCGATAGACCATTTTATCTACCCTCATAAAGTCAATTTGTTATGGCCTACAGTCGTTATGAATTTAATTAAAATGTTTTTTTAAGTAATTTCATAAGACATAACAATTACCAACACATGATTCAGTTTTGGAATGATCATCTACTAATGTATGGCCGATAATATTTATTTATTTCAAAAAATTTGCTTCTTTTTGTTGGTAAACGTCACAAAATAATCTCCAAACAACATAAATGGCCAATTATGATGATAGAACTTAAAAATCTTGTTGTCACCCCAGGCTTAATATCGAAAGACGAATTTTTTTTACAGTGTAGGTTATGTCATTGGTTGCCACTCAATGTACACCATCTACATTAATCGACAAATAACAATTTCAGCGACCGTATCTGTCATTATAGTCTTGAATATAATAGACAGACTTAGGAACTTCAAGAGTATGTTTTAAATCTGTCCAGAATAGGAAATCTCTGTATGACTTCTAAATCAGAAATATTAATAAACATCCATCCAACTCATCCAAAAATTCCATAAAAAATACTTCTAAAAAAAATCAAATTTAAATGAGGGGTGAGATCAAATGATGATTTTTGTATTTTAAAAAGGGAAAACAAATTCTCAATACGTTTAAGGATAATTTTTGAAAAATTCACAAATTTGTCAATGTTAAAAATCTTACTAAGTAAAAATTACTATAAAAAGACCCGATTTTAAAATCTCATTGCTGCCATTTCCAAACACTCCCGTCAATTTACCAAAAATAAAAATAATCTTCCAGAATAATGATTAATTTCAAGTATGTATAGGTAATCCTATAAAATGAGCAATTGGTTTTTTTTATTTTTTTTTTTTCAAAATCGTAATCAAGCAATTACCATTGTTTCCACCTTTTGAGCTTTCAAATACTTACAATGTCAAAGTGCGCGCGTTATTTGATCTAACTGAAAGAGAGCGAAAAAAATCTCTTTAGTGTGATGGTAAATCTTATTTGATAAGGGCTTTTTGAAGCCCCTTTTATGTTTTAAATCATGTTATCCTGTTTAGTGTACAAAATGAGGATTTACGTGAATTTTCTTATAAGAAATGGGTCAATTCGGTTTATCTTTTTCTTTCTTTTTTTTTCTTCTTCTATATATAAAGAAGATAAAGAGGAATGATGTGTTTGAGATAGGGAATAAATAGCTTTATATATTTTCAATATTAAAGCTTTTATTTTATGAAAAATTAACGATGATAATGTGTGTAGTGGAATATTATTTTATTCTAACTAACCCTTTCGGGGACTTTTTTTCTGTGACGTATTTTGGTCTAATGTTTATGTACCACTGAAATTCTAACAATAATCCTTATAACTCCTTTCATTGTTGAAATATTTTACTAACTTTAATTCTACTTTAAGTAAAATTTTATTTTCAATCTTTTTTGATTTATAAATTTTTCTCAGTTTTCTAAGAAAATATTGAGGAAACCATAAAAATATTATGCAATTGCAAGCCAATTTTACCATGATATTGAGTAGCATACATAAATTAATGATTTTCTCGATATTTTCTTAGAAAAACAAAAAAAATATATAACACAAAAAAGATTGGAAATTAAATTTTACTTAAAATAAAAATACAATTTTTAAATTAATTTTCATAATTAAAGAAATTATCCGAATTATAGTAAAATATAGTCAAATAAAACCCACAGTACGTTACTGGACTTATTCAGGCATTATTTAACAGACATCTGGCGCCGATGTTTATGTAAATTTAATAATTAATTGCCCTCCAACCACCCGCCCCCTCAGAATCATCTAGATCCGTCATTGAAGGACACCCCCAATAACACCGAGTCGAAACAATATCATCAAAATAGAAAGAAAAATCCCCCCTTAGAGCACCCAATCTCCTTTCATTACTAATATTATTTAATGATCTAATCAAAGTTTTTATTTTTATTACAATGGAAAAATCAATTTTCAGTACAAAGCAGTTTAAACTAGTACTAGAGTACATATAGTACTTAATTATTATACAATTGAAACAAAAGCAACAAGACTTTAACCGAAATTATCACATCATCATAATGCATAGTAATAACATCACATAATTGAGCTTAATTTATGTATCACCCAAGACATTCATTTAACAGTTTTAATAACGCAACATTCCTGATGAAATTAATTAAGCTAAGAATTTAGTAGTTGTAGTAACTTCAATTATATATAGCTAGCTATGCGAGAGGATTATATATTCTCTTTATTTATTGTATTTGATGAAAGTGTGACAAATAGCGAATAATTATAAGTTGAAAACTTTCTTGGAGAGTGGGATGGTAAAATTAAAAAAATTGCGTGACTTTTAAATTGAATGAGACTGTGTTGTTTTATTTTTAGTATTTTTTGTTGTTTTTTTTTTTTTTTTTTTTTTTTTTCTTTTAGTCAATGCGATGATAATTTATTCTAAACTGATTATATTTTTGTACAATTAATTAATTCAATTTTTATTGGCGTTTTAGATTATTGAATAATTTTGTCTGATGTTGAGATCAGGCAGTAAACAATTTTGATGCCTAACTGTTTTGCGGTATTTTGATTAAGTGGGATTGTTCCGACATACGGGCGTATGTCGACATTCTTAATGAACTATCAGTAATTGAATCTTACCGGAGACTTCGATTAAAATATTTATATGTTCACGTCGCCATAAGCAATGATTCCGTGTAAATTACAACAGAAGATCGACATAGAAGGCGGCATTTTTAGTGACGTTGTCATTTAGTCAATTATAGCAAGTAATACGTAATGTAAATATATTCTGCGATAAACAACAACAAACAGAAAGGAAGACGGAAAATTTATATTTATAGACTTTTCCAAAAAAAAAACAAAAAAAAAAATACAAAGTTTGAAAATTGTAACAAATACCACAGGGATGATATAACCACCTTTTTATCGTTTTCTTCCCTATGGGCAATAATTTTTTTAATTTTTTTTTTTTTTTTTAAAACTACTATGAAAATTCTCACAGCACGCCACTAATGAATTGGCTATACGTCTTAAGAAATCTTCTCCGTTTTTGGTATTTCGACGGATTACCTAAGAAAAAATTGTCCGAAATTCAAAAAAGTTTGGAAAATGCTGCGTTCACAACCTCCTTCATCTATCGATTTTTCAATTCCTAATTCCTTTCTAGAAAAATATCCCTTCAAACTTTCAACTCTATTAATATGGTCTAATGTCAATGAAAACTTTTCTTCACTACCTAATATTATCAAAAGGGGGGGGGGGGGTTAAGAGGAAAAAGGTCAAAAAATCCAATTCCAAGATAACATTTTTGAAAAATTATTGCACATTTCACAGAGAGATTAATAGTCAGTCGTTATTGTAGTCGAGAAAATTACCACATTATTTGCATTATTCTTCCGTAGAGTGAGGAAGGTACACAAAATGCAATCGAAACAATATTCTATTTCACTTCATGTCTGAAGTTGTAAAATATCGAACAAGATATGGGAGTTTGTATAACACAAAGAGGGCGTATAACTCTACGGTAAGATTTACTACTTTACAAAATCGTGAACAACGTCTTGTTCAAAAAACATTTTTGAACACCAAAAGTAATGAATATTAATAAAAAGAAAAAACAAAACAAAAAAAAAACAACCAACCATTGTTTCATTTAAATTCGATCGTATAAAAAAACCATGAAAAATTATTTCCATAAATCACAACATTGCGGGCCCACATAAAAAGCCAAACATTCCCATTACTAAAGGTTATGTTTAGGGGTGCATATAATATGAGTTCTTTATGCCAAGCCGCAGCAAACACTCTTTGTTTTTTGTGTGTGGCCCCATTTATATATATCGAGACTATATGCACTGATTTTCACTTACTTAGCTGCCAGGATTTCTTATATTAAACATAAGAACCTTTCAGACAAGTAGTCCATACAAGATTTATTGACACATCGAGATGTGGGGGTGGTTTTTTGTTTTTTTTTTTTTTATACTCACTCGACGTTGTCTAACCGCACCAAATTCACTGATTTATTGGTTTTCCACATTGAGTGAGGGTGTTCTCTTTTTTTTATATATATATATAAATGTGTGTAGGAGGGATAGGTCAACCGGATTTTCTTTTTCTAAATTACCCACCTTTGTGTTGCTTTTGTCGAACAAAAGTCATAACCCCAGCAATAAAATTCGCTTATTACATTTATTTTGTGTATTACAGGCGCACTTTTATTAAATTAGCCGAATTAATTTTTGGATATTTTGTTACTTAGCCCTGTCGCCAAGATTAAACTCTGGTTAAAATAAAATTTAATTTAAATTTATTCAGAGATGATGAAAATTAAAGAAACACTTCAAAGCCACTTGGCGTTGCCCTTTAACATCCCTTGCCAAAATATTTTATATATACCTAACAATATAGCCAACAATGAAGGGTGAATTTTCATAACTCTTTATAAACAGGAAATTATCCCACTTGGTTGTGGTGCATATATATTTTTGGTGGTGGAAAGGCCAACATAGCACGTTTATCATGAAATTTGTATATTCTATGTGTGGTAGGAATTTTGGTGTCGTGAATTTTTTAATAAAACACGATAGTTGCCTGAATTAGCATATGTCGAGTAAATATTTGGATTATTTGTGTTGACCTTAGTTCTACATTTTAATTTGATAAAATCTGGAAAAGTAGCAACAACCCAAAAAAAAAAAAAGAAAAAAAACGTGACCAAGAAAATCTTTATCATTATTTCAGAGCATATTATTAGAAAATCTTGTAGATATATGTTCCTTATACAAAATCAAATGTGACATTAGAACATTTAACTTTAAGCAATTATTATTAAATCTCGACAAAATATTTTCCCCATAGCTCGCTCCCTGTGTTGGCCTTATGAAAACATTTCGTACACATAATAATAATAATGTATCAAATAAAAGGGCAAAATGCTACCACCTCATAAGCCAACCTTTAGCGACCAGATAAGGTTTCAATTTAAATTATAACCTAAAATTTTCTACCCTACACTCTACACAACACACACATACACCCGTACATAGAGCCATCCATTTTAAAACACAACCATGGATTGTATATTGTACAACATTTTATTAAACTTCACATGGCCAACAAAACGAAGGTAGTAGATTTATGTACATATATAGAGTTCAGACAACGGTCTATATACATATATAAGGCGGATGTTCTGAGATATGTTCAAGGGTTATCTCTGGAAGCGGATAAGATATCGTTTTGTATATACGGCAGTGGTATAAAGGTAAGTTATGTTTACTAAAAACAAAGTCGTGTGAATAATAATTAGTGAACATCATTAGTAATATAGAGGGATAGGTTAGATTCTATATGCCATATACATACATACATACATATAAAATATGAGTGTCCATTCTTTGATTGCGTACGTATGTAGTAGGTAAGGTATACATACAAACAATATATCGAATATCGATTGATAATACAATTTTTAAATTACACATCAAAAATACTCATGCCTTATAGGTCATATGAATTGTATGTAGTATACCCAGCAGTAAATTCATGGAATTCTTTTTGGTTGGGCTTTTATTGCGAACCAATGTTCTGAAAATTTTGTTAACTCTGATTTATTGAAGCTAAATTTCAGATTGTACATTCTGAAGTCTCTTGGTATACCTCTATGACATTTAACGATGAAAGCTAGAACTTTTTTTTTCGATTATGTTGTGTGTATACCTGTTTTTGTTAGAAAATATAAAATTTGGAAATTATTTTTGGAATAAAATAACAAAAAAAAAATCTAAAAACTAAAATATTTAAATTAACTTTACTAAAATGATTTTAAGACGATTTTAGATTATCGATTTTCGATTATCGATTATCGATTATCGATTATCGATTATCGATTATCGATTATCGATTATCGATTATCGATTATCGATTTTCGATTATCGATTTTCGATTATTTATTTTCGGAAAAAATCCACTGAGATCACCATTAATACCTAGAGTGTTGTTAGTCGACAATATTTTCGGAGATAGAGAATTTTTAAAATTTTTTTTTTTAATAATGCCTCTGAAATTTGTTGTTTTATTAGAATATCAATGAAAAACACGAAACTCACCATGTATAAAACTCTGATAAGACCAGTTCTGGCATATGGAGCAAAGGTTTGGTCCATGACATCACGCGATGAAAATAACTTACGTATATTTGAAAGGAAAATACTCAGAAGAATCTTTGGAGTGAGAAATGAAGATGGAACGTACAGACAAAGATGGAATGCTGAACTAATGGAATTAATTGTGGGACAGGACATTATTAAATTTATCAAGGCCCAGAGAATAAGGTGGGCAGGACATGTGGCAAGAATGGGAGATGAAAGGCCACAAAGAACAATATAGACCAGAGCATTTTCGACACAGAGGCAGACTACGGGCTAGATGGCTAGATGGTTTAGAAAGAGATCTATTGACAATGGGTGTTAGAAACTGGCGTGCAGGTGCCCTTAACCGAACAGAGTGGAAAAGAATAGTGAATCAGGCGAAAGTTCACCCCGAGCTGTGATCGCCGTGGAAGTAAGTAAGTAAGTATTAGAATATCAATATTTTATATTCAGGTTCGGTAGACATTTTGTTATAAAATTATCAAGAATTTTGTTTTAAGAATATTCTCCAATTAGAGAATTTTCTTTTTTTAAATGAAGATTTTATTATTTTAGCAAAATAAAAAATTAAATTAATTTTTGATAATAAAAAAAAAGAAGAAAAGAATCGATCAATTTAGAGAAAGGGTCATTAGATCATCATCATCATCATCATTATCATTGAAATATTTGAATAGGCTCGCACGTGCTAATAATGAGAATCTCAATCGATTAAATGTCATATAATACCAAAACTAAATAATGGTGTGATTATTATCGTTAAACCAACGCTACTTTGTGATCATAAAATTTGAATATAATTTTTAATATCAATTAGGAACAAAATTAAATTAAAATAACAAATAAATTTTCTTCAAAAAATGATCAAAATTTGTTAATAGACACAAAAAAAAAACAAATATTATAGGTAGGCAACTATTTGTTAGCACTGAATCTTGAATAGTTTCAAATTTCATTCACAAATGTCCATAAATTTAACCATTTTTTTTTTCTTCTCTTCTACACACTGATCACCGATCAGGTAAGCTTTAAATTATTACAAATCTAAAGCCATTTGTGTCTACTTAATTGCGTGTGGTCTATCTGGTGTCGTGTTTTAACACCTATTTTGGTAGCGTTCCAACAGAAATTAAATGACAATTTATATTTATTGATTTGGTGATGCGATCGAAGACGAAAAAAGAAGAAGAAGAAAAAAAAACACCATAATGTAGTTTTGATGAGTTTTTTTAAAATGGTATTTCTGTTTATTTACGACATTAATTTGCCAATAAAAATCTACCGAATTGATGGTTATAAAATCTTATCTAAACGATAATTGATTAAAAGAAATGTGATCAAAGCTTTTACCTGTTTTTTTTTCTTATTAATTGTATCTAATCTATCGGTCGTTTTTTTTATCTATTGATCGGTGGAATAAGTTGTGAATAGAAATGATACATAATTAAAGAGACACACCCATATTAAGTGTAGCTTAAAAAATATTATTGCGCCAAAATTATTTATGAAGCATAATAAGCTTGTCATTAGTATTTATAGGAGTTAATATTTTAAGAAGAAAAAAAATCTTAGACAATAAGTGTCAGTTGTAATATTAATAAAGATTAATTGCAGATCATTAATATAGCCTTGTGACAAAGATCATGAAAGACGTTTGCTACTATATGATCACTCCACGCAGGATTACAGTTTTTGTTGAACGCTACAGTTTTTCGTCGAGAAAAAAAAAGATCTAGACCCAGAGTGTTGTATTCAAAAAAAAGAAAAAAAAGAGTCCTGGAGTGTACCATTTTTGATACAGAATAAATTTGATTGGTTGGTGGAAATAACTAAGCTAAAAAAAGTCCAATTGATAGTTTCGTAAGATACAAAAATCGACTATTTTGTTAAGAAGGATGTAAAAGTATATTAAGTTTTACATCTTTAAAATGGTAATCAAATAAGAGATTTCATGGTCACAGAATTTACATGAAAAACATACACCTACCACACAAGCCTACATTTATATCAAATGAGTACCTGCTATAAAAATATTATAATGTTTCAATACATATTACATTAACCTTTTGTGTGTATACTTATATGTGTAGATATATATATATATATATATATATATATATATTTCTGCCAGACAATACTCTCACACGTCTTTTCAATTCTTTAAATATCTTCCTATTGAAATCGACGAGCTTTCAAGAAACCATGCGTCTCAAGTCACGATTTCTGAGCATCGAACATCAGAAAAAAATATGCAGAAAAAAGTTTGTAGCAAAAATGCACAATCTTTGAAGTGAGCATAAGAAACGGCAATGATTTTTAATATTAATGATATTAATAGAATACAAATTTTTTTTTTGTCTCAATCAAATCAATGTCAATACAGCACGATTTAATATTCTTATTATTATCTATAGATACCATAACTTATTAGCATTATTATTCATTGGACAAATAAAAAAATCTATTTAATACAATAATAATTGATATTTAAAATTCTTAGTTAATGTACTGTTTTAATATAAGAAACCTGTCTTCGCTTAAGCTATAAAACACAATTTTATTGATCTCAATAATCGGCGTGACGAATCAAAGTAAAATTTTTTTTAACTCATGATGGCTTTTAAGAAAATCACCGTACTGAAGTGGTTTTTATTATTATACACACCACATTGGTTATAGAGTATAGACGTATAGAGTATAAGAGATGCAATAAAAAATGCATAAAGTTCACAATGGTAAATGGTTTATGGATAGGTAAAAAGAATGCTGAAATTTAGTCACAATGAAGATAAACATCCTTATTTTATCGGATATGAACATAATATAAATATATAATGGTTAGTTACAAATGAGACGAACAGTGATATTACTTATGGACTGTAAAGTGGTTCGCACGGTTTTCTTGTTTTTATTTAAAAATAAATTTCCAGTTTTTTTTTAGTTGTTTTATGATAAATTATACTTAAGTGTTATAGCACATATGTAGGTACCTATAAATGTGTTCGTTCATATTCATACATATCTATTAAGAAATATTTATCTAAATTATCAGGAATGGATGATGACAAACATTTAGTTTGTAGGAATGAAGATACATAAACTCTATAAGGAAATGATAAATTTGTATTATGTAATTGTTTTTTTATGTATTAATTTAGGGACCAACATATCCATATAAATTACAAGAGAGACTATAGCCCTATAGGTTCACGCAAAGTATGATATTGTACAATGTAGATGATTAGCCCTCACATCTGACACCACTGACCGACCACATTCTGTAATGTTACTTTGGAACTATTGTTGTTGTAGGAAATTCTGATGTGGCATGAAAAAAAAAAGAATTGAACTTTCTATTCCTTGTTATGTTTATGTTTTAATGGAGGGTAGGGCACCAATGCCACAAGACACTGCGACCTATAAGATCTATTGTGTCATGCCCTCATACGGTTTAGCCCAGTAACGTTTTGACCCTTTTAAAGAAGGTTAATATTTCCCTGGGCCCTGCTTCTTCTGACTCCATTGAGGAAGTTAAGTAGTGCAGCCGCATCCGACTGATAGCGATGCACTCGTATAGCACGTGTTCAGCCGTTTCTTCCTCCTCCATGCATAATCTGCAGACATTGTCATCGACTAGCCCTAGCTTATGCATGTGGTATTTTAGATGACAGTGGCCTATTAAAAGTCCCGCTAGTGTCCTTATTTTCACTTTTGTTAGTTTAAGAACATTTTTTGAGTTTACTTTAGTGAAAGGCACCATGTTCCTTTTTGCCTGTCTTAGGCTATTCCTTAGTTAAAATTTGATAACAATTCTCTCATGTAGAAGGTGGAAAAGGATAACCATGTAGCATGTCCTGAATTTTTAGTTAATGTAATAGTGGAAGAAACACACATATACTCACGATTTGATATTATGGGTGTGGGAGTAGCGATTATGAACTATTCGATTAACTAAATAAACCTTTTTCCATTATTTTTAGGTCTCAAAATTTAAAAAAAGCGGTCCTAACTCCTAACAGACAGAAGAAACCCTGTCCAAACCCACTCTATATGAAAATGATTGAGCCTCTAATTCATCAAACTTCGATATCGAAAATGTCAAGTTTTTGAATTTTTGATGCTAAAAAAACAAAGAAAACGCATACCTCTATAGGGAAAAAGCAATAATTTGCCTAATAAAAGATGTCTACAAACAATTCAGAATCCTTGTTTGTACGTTGTTGTTGTTGTTTTTTTTTCAAAATTTCTACTAATACAATTTTCTAAAATATTTAACCGAAAAGAATGTGACTTAATTCACTTCGTTCAACAGAAATAACTAAGAAGAAGAAGAATACCGAGGACATTACCCATGTTGTTTCAATATTATTTTTGCCATTTTTGTTTTACTTCTTTACTTTTTTTTTAACGCTTTTTATTTTTACTTGTTTTTTTTTTTTGTTTTTTTATTTATTTATATCTTCACTGTTGTTTTAGATTGCTTGTTGTGTGTACGATACCGAAAATGTTATTGTTGTCTGCATTTTTATATTATTCGCGTTGTACTTGAAGAAGTGCCCCGTTGTCTGTACATGACTAGTACACTGTTATAACTTGAGTTCATCGAAAATATCACATGAAATAAAAAAATAAATAAAATACAAAATAAAAAAATAATAAGTAAAATTAAAAAATAGCAACATAAAATTACAAATAAAAAACATGATTTTTTTTTTTTTAATTTTGAATAAAGCAACTAAACACAAAGTTTTAATTACCGAAATTTATTTATTAACGAATCAACTGAAAACTATAAATAAAAAAAAAAATAATAATAAATAAATAAATATTTAAAAATTCTAAGTACACTAAAAAATAATATTTACAAAATATAAATAAACACAACCAATAATGTAACAAATAATAATAAATTACAATAATTTACATAAAATACATCAAAAATATACATAAATTCAATCATACGCATACAACTCAAAATATGTAATGGCCATCAATGTTACCGTCTACTTAAACTAAACGGTGAATATTTGTATTCGGGACTACTCAGACTACTAAAAGCACTACTATGACCCCCAAATGATGCGTTCATATAACTATCTAACGAACTATATAACCTGGTTGGTGTTTGGTAAAACATACTGGTTGGTGGTGAATTAACTGTACCAATACTACCTGAACTGGTGTTACTTTGCGGTGAAGAATAATATGATTTAGTGTTGTTATTTTGTATATAATTGGACAGATGTATTTTAACCGTATGTAATAAGTCGGTTTCAGTAGTTAGAGTGTTATAGGAAGCTGAAATTTTGGTTAGTAAGGCCGAAACATCCGTATAGAGGATGTCCAGCAGCTTACCTGTGGTAAATAGTACTATTGCTTTTAGGCAGGAATATTCGGCTGAGTCAACATGGAGTGCCTTTAATTTTTCCACTTGTTCCTGAAATATTCGTATATGATCCATAAATGCGACAACTCGATCGGCGGCCATCGGTGAAGCATGCAGACCGGCTGCTGCTAATAATGGTGCTACATGTAATGGCATTGAACACTGTGACGCATTTAACACAAACAATTCTGACCACACTAATCTTAATAATGCCACTTGGTCTGTCACTTGCAGTTCTGGGAAAAATGGTATACTCTTTGCCCATTCAACTGCTGAAAATAATAATCTAGCTGCTAATTCACATATATTGTCTATTCCCATAATATTATTTGGTTGCATACACTGGCCATATCTGGTTGTTGGATATGGTTCAGCACGGAGAAGCATTGAAATGTAGGAACTTAAATATGGATGTCCATTGTAACCAGCCACCGTCATTGGATCATTATTTGATAAATACTGTCCGTGCATGCCTGGCAAACCGGGTGGTTGAGACGGTGGAACTCTGCCTCTTTGTACAGCTGGAACAAAAAAAAATATAAATAATGAGTTGATATTTTTCGTTTACATAAATTTAGGTTATAAGAATAAAGAAAGAAAAACAGTATTTTCTTAATGCAAATTTGTTGGAAGGTTGATTGAACTGGTAGCGGGTGATTTGGATTCCACTTTAAACAGTAGAATCCCCCATACGAGTGTCAATTATTTAACTTGCATATAGGTATAAGCATTTTTTGTACCCGAATGAGAATGCCATTAAAGGATACGGAGTTAATATTCCAATATCAAACAAAACGCCGTTTTTAGGTGTTCCATAGTAAATGTGTGAAAATACATGTGAAATTCTTTACAAATCACTTGAACTTTCACAAATCCATTAAAAACGTTAAATTTAAGATCAAATTTATAGAATTTGGGAAAAAAAAATTTTGGTTCAGATTTTTCCAATTATCCCCTCTTAGATTTTCAATACAAATTCTATCAAATTCGGGATCATTGCTCGGAGAATTTTTTTTTTCTCAGTTAGCTATCAGAAAAAAATATTTGGCCGACCGTCCATGGATATGGTGAGACATTTCTATGAAAAAACTGATTCGAAAATATCATACCGGTAAAAGATTTTTTCAAAATCGGAAGATTAGAGTTTAGCCACGAGACTACCCGAAAATTAAATCTATGGCTTGTATGAATGCCACAATATTTAGGTGTTTAGGTTTTATTACGTCTTTTATTCAAACAATTATTCAAACACGGCATAAAATTATGGATATAGGAGCTTTCACGTCCATATAGCCGATTTCATTTATCCATACTGGTTTCCGAGATATTGGTAAATACTTTCGGAAAATATTCGTGGGACACCCTGTATAAAATTTAATTTTTTTTATCGAAATTTAAGCCATTTTTAGACATTACACAGTGAATGTGTGGAAATACATGTGAAATCTTCACAAATTAATTAAAAATGTTAAGATTATTAATTTTAAGATCAAATTTATGAAATTAAGATATTCTTTAATACATATTCCTTAGATTTTGAATAAAAATTCCTTAAAAAATTGATATCTCCAAAACTCGGGGATTATTGATGGAAGAACTGTTTTTTTCCAGTTAGGTTAGTAGTTAGTAGATATTTTAGCTAAATTATTAAAATTTTATTTTAAACTGTTTATAGGAAATTAATTAATTTAACCAAAATCTAATTATCTCTAGTCATAACTTTTTTTTATTTTGTTATTCAAAATTCAATTATTTATCTACTTATCTCCAGTGTAAGAAATTTAATTACTGAAATTTTTAGCATTGTAGAAATTAGAATTAATTTTATTATATAATGCCCTTGTACAATGTAATTAGTGGTTTAATTGACAATATAGAATAATGCAATTGATAATAATATAGGTAATAGATAGATAGTAATAAATCTTAAGAAACAATCTGAAGGCATCTATTAAATAAAATATGTGAGGATGATGTCATCTCGGCATAATATACGAGTACAAAAACTATATTTAAATATTTATGACGAATAATCATCATCATTAAAATATTCATAACTAGCTTTTTGATATGTCGTACCTACCCAACTATTATTATTATTTTTATTATTATTATTATTGTTATTATTACTAGTTATATGAAGATTTAAAGAAACTTTCTATTTATTTCTGATAAAAATTAACAAGTAAAGTAACAAAACTTAATAAAAAGAAAACTAATTTTTTTTTGTTTTTTTTTGTTTTTTTTTGTTTTCTTCAATGTACAAATCTGAACGAAAATTATCAAGTAAACCACATAAAATATAACATAAAACAAAGGTTTACCGGCGCTCATCCACGAACCGGTTTCTCAGCCGTGAAGATTAAAATCTGCAAAAGAAATGAAGAAGGAATACTTCATTAGTTCAAAACACGGAATTCCTATTTGTTTGCGAAATTAATTCTTCAGAATTACTCGAATACTCTTTCATGACGGAACAAAAACGTAACTATAAAAAACAAAGAAAAAAAAACAAAAAAAAACAAAAAATACAAAATAAATAAACGAACGAAAATCCATTCTGAATGATATGTACGTGGGTACAAGCGTGATCTCTTGAAGAACAAGTGTAGAATATCGTGCCATGTTGTTCATTTAATTATGACGTGGCAGACATATTACAATAAAGACATATGAAATGTCTACCTATATATTCTTGTATTGGTAATTATATATTCAGCTTATAATTAATTAAGAAAAATTAATGATTTACTGTCGTCGGATATGTATAAGTAAGTATCCAACGCCAGCTAATAAAAAGATCTCCGAAAGAAAATTTCTATATTTTATTTACGTTGTTGTTTAGTTTATTGCTAAAATGACCTATTGCATATTAGAAATTATTATTAATAGCAACAGGTGACGTTTTGAATGGAGGCATAATCCGCCCACTATTTTTGTTTGGTATTTTTATTAAAAAAAAAATACAATTTTGGAATTTGATAGAATTAAAAACAACATCGCCAAATAGTGCACCTATACCTGATAATTGAAATGTCAAATTTTCATTAAAAAAAAAATTTCCTGATAATTTCCATCAACTTGAACTCCAAATAAGTTTTAAGTAAATCTAGAAAATTAGATTAAATTAGTCAGACAGGTTTTATTTGTAGAAAAATATATAGAATATCCATTGAGAAGTATTTTTATGCTCTTCGGACCAATTGATAGGATGAAGGCAATCTTAAATACTACTACTACTACTAAATACTATTTGTTTTATTTAGTTTTAATTTATTAGTAAACGAATTCACTGAGAAAGAACAAATGTACCCATAATAATTACGATAACGCTAAAATGAAAAAAAAAATTAATATCTCGCTAGAAGCAAAAAAACATTTTCGTTATATATACTATACTACTATAGAAACTAATTTATGACTAAATGAACTACTACAAAATGGTTTTATTCAAAATTTTGAAATACATAGATGCACCCCAACTGTAGATATTCATTTATTTGCGCATGTACGACAATTTATCTAATCACATCACTGCACTTCGTGATCGATGTACTGTACACATCTCTACTATTCAAATTACATAATATATTTCACATCAATTGTAGAAACCGCACTAATGTTTGAAAAGAAAAAAAAAAAAAAACCACAAAAAGGAATAACCGCATCCGATCTCTCTCATCACCTGAAAATCATTTCACGTACAAACGAAGCTTAATTTAATAGGTGTTAGATAATGTTTTACAATTTCATTTTAATGTGTTTAGAAAATTGAACAAAATGGAATAATTGGCTAAAAATTATATGAAAATCAATGTAAGATATTAGTGTGGATTGAAAATAACAAGCGGCGATGAGTCAATCAAAATTGGTGCGAATTAGTTGAAGATATTATTTATGTGTACGCGGGTATTTTTTCTTATAAGATTTTTTCACGTGTGAATATTTTTCCCATATAAAAAAAAAAACAAAAAAAAACATATTAAACGTGTTTTATAAATGTAGGTAGGTATACTTAGAAAAAATGTTGTTTTAATGGAAATTATTCTTAAAAGCTCTTAAATTTGTAAAGAAATTAATTAAATAGTATTTATTTATTGTGTATATATATATAATTATGTTGGAGCTGTTTATTGTATTGTATAATTATTTAAGTTGTTTTTCTTTTGTTCCGTATTCATTTATATTTATAATAATGGAAAAACAACGAAAAAAAAAATTGATTGATTTTATTTAATATTTTAAGCTATTAGATCGCGTTCTTCCTTAGATAGAGATACATTTTCAAAGAGCTTTCTAATAATGGATTATTATTATTATACAAATTCTTGGTTAATTTAACCATGCACATTATAAGTTACTTTATTGTACAATATTTAAACATTGAACAGATTTTCACTCTTCACATTATTAGACAAATTACATGCCATGTTAACGAATTACGTTTTGTCCAAACAAAGACCACACACACTCAAGGTAATATGTACTTAAGCACAACATTACAGTAAGGTGTAAACCAGCATTTATATTTTCTTAAATTTAACATAAAAATCCATTTTCTCCTATACCATTTTAATGGCGCAACATAATACACTAGGACAGATTTTATAAATTACTTAGTTGTTCACTATCGCTATAGAATCTGGTGAGAAAATAACGGATTTATTTGTACATTATTTATTTCTTTAAATTATTTTTGGTTTTTTTTTTTTTTTTTTTTTTTTTTTTTTTTTTTTTTTTTATTTGTAGACATTGCTCTATTGATAAATGTTGGCTATTAAAAAGATAGATTTGTGTTTATGATCAAATGCGAAAAATTGTTTTAAATATCATATATCTTAAGATATTGAATTAACATTCAATTGCTATGGCATTATAAATGAAAGTGAAAATTTTGTAATCGTATTTGAATTTCCTTTTAAATATTACCGCGCTCAAGTTGAAAAGATTTACTGCAACATACTTACAATAT